>JANHFN010008302.1:113824-123851 GCA_032468175.1 Toxicocalamus goodenoughensis
TTGCCCTGCCCAGGAGAAGGGAGCTGGAAAGCAGGTTAGTGGGGTGGGGAGGGAATGGGGATTTTGCAGTAACCTTCCCTCTGCCGTGCCCACCAAGCCACGCCCACAGAACCGGTAGTAAAAAAATATTTGATTCTCACCATTGGACTAGACATACCCAATTCCTATAACCCCAATGGGATGGAGGCAGGGAGGGAGGGAGGGAGATTTTTTCCAACATTTTTTCACCCTTCCATGTGAAGGGGGCTCTGCTCTCCCCATTGTGAGACTCCGCTGTTATTAACGGCATTTTCCTTCTCTTCTGTGACCAATTAAACAAATGGCGGTGAAGCCACACTTTATTAGAGATCGCCTGTAGCAGATTCTCGCTGCCATAAATTCCCTCTTCAGACTCACTCAGGGAAAGAAGGCTGGGTGGAGGTGGAGAAATTAGCCGGTTAAACTAGCGGATGGCAGAAGGGGCACAGCCTGGCCGTGCCCCTGGGGTGGCTGTCGAGGTTTTCCCAAAGCAACTGCCGCCTTTTGTCATCAAGGCAGTGAGTTATGATGCCGAGAGTAGTGCGTGCCAATTGGAATAATCAAGAGCCACCAGTGGGACTGTCCTCTGTTGAAACAAGGAGACTGTCTTTCATTTGCAGAATAACAGAGTTGGAAGGGACCTTGGAGGTCTTCTAGTCCACCCCCTTGCTCAAGCAGGAGACCCTAGAATATCATTTCAGACAAATGGCTGTCCAACCTCTTCTTAAAAAGTGATCCACTTAAAAAGTGTCCCAAAGGTGTTTTTTTTCAAGAGGCAACTGGACTTTCTGGTTTTGTTTTGAAGATGTTTCACTTCTCATCCGAGAAGCTTCTTTGGCTCTGACTGGATGGTGGGGAACGGAAGGATTTATTTTCCTTGCAGACAGCTGGTCATTTGCATCCTTTTTAGAGAGTCCTTGAGGCCACTTGGAGGTTTATCTTGGAGGGAATTTTGTATTGCAGCCTTAAT
The DNA here is from genome assembly GCA_032468175.1 of Toxicocalamus goodenoughensis. Taxonomy (NCBI): domain Eukaryota; kingdom Metazoa; phylum Chordata; class Lepidosauria; order Squamata; family Elapidae; genus Toxicocalamus; species Toxicocalamus goodenoughensis. The sequence continues at coordinate 114,813 of JANHFN010008302.1, forward strand.
TCAGAGAGAGAGAGTGTGTGTGTGTGTGTGTTACTAGACCTCATGGTTGAAAGCAACTTGGTGGCCCTACAATGCTTCATGTTGGTGTTGGCTCCAGAGTTGGAAACTTTATGGAATCACAAAGCAAAGGTAGACCGATGACCACAACTGTGCCTAAAATTTCTTTTGCTCATTGAAACGTTTGTTCAGTGAATTTTGCCCCATTTTATGACCTTTCTTGCCAGAGTTGTCAAGTGAATCGCTTCAGTTGTTAAGTTAGTAACATGGTTCATAAGTGAATCTGGTTTTCCCATTGACTTTGCTTCTCAGAAGGTTGCAAAAAGGGGATCAAAGGACCCCGGGACACTGAAATAATCATAAATAAGAATCAGTCATTGTACCTTCGAATGGTCACTAAGCAAACTGTTGTAAGTCGAGGACTGCCTGTACTTAAACAGCCCTTCCTCACTCTACCTCTCTCGCAGAGTCTTCAAGGTTTCTGGAGCTCTGCTTTGAAGAAGAAGAAAAGATCGGAAAGGCGGAGAAGGGACTTTACACATTCATTTATTAGCCTTACTATTGTTTTATTGCCGCCTTGTTGTCTTACTACAGGTAATTAATTTTCTAAAGGCAACAAACCACCCTTTGGGATGAGTAACTGATGGATGAGACCGATGGAATCATACGATGGATGAAACAAGAAATATGTTTGAGATAGCAGCCACCTTTTCATTTAAGTCCTGTTTTGATTTATACCGTGTAAACATTATTCTCAGGATTGGAAGGGAGGGAGATAGAGACTAGGGCTTGAAGGCAAATGAATCTCTAACTAGCAGTTTAATAAATTTAATGGCCTCTTGGAAAGATTGAGATAACTTACAAGAAGTCCTCAATTTCAGTAATTGGAACTGGCAACACTGTCTCTGAACAACATGGGTGTACAGTAACACACAATACGAAGGTGGGTGGAACACACAACATCACACACTGACTTAGGATGACAGCAGTCCCAATTGTTGTCATTAAGCGAATCCCATAAGGTTGTTAAGCACAGTGTCACTGTCAGCGTCCCAACCAACAAACTCCAAACCAATAAACTCCGAGAGAAAACATTTCCTCAAAGTTCCATTTTATGAAGAGTATTAGCACATCTGGGAAAACCCGAATCTGAGAGTTCTGGGTTTTCCCTTCCCAAAAGAAATTCAAAGATCCATCCCTTGCGTCCATCCGTCCATCACATGGCCCAATCAATCTTTGTCCCAACTGGAGACATCCCTCCAGTCCATTCTCTCCAGGTGTAGGGCAACATGTCCTTGACTCTGAAAAAGAATGTTGTTGTATCTAAACTTCTACCTCACTATGAAATCCCTCCCTCCAAAAATTCCCAGGCATTGAACGTGGCAGCCTCGAAGCTTCCAAGTGGGGAAAAAAATGGCTTCCAAGGCTGGCAGTCACATGATCACCATTGGTGACGTCCTACGTTGCTGGTTGGAAACTGGCAAAGAACATCACCAATAGTTATCCCTTGATGGAAGAAGGTTGTGACATCATAATTGTGGGCCAGTTGCTAAATGTTAATTTACTACTCACAGTCACTGTGGAGATGCAACAATGATGAAAGCCAGTCGTACGTCTCCTCATTTGGCACCATTGTTCCATCCAATGGTCTCTGAATGAATTTGAATGAATGAATAAATACTGTAAATTTGGTCACCACACTATAAAAAAAGATGTTGAGACTCTAGAAAAAGTGCAGGGAAGAGCAACCAGGAAGATTAGGGAACTGGAGACTAAAACATACGATGAACGGTTGCAGGAACTGGGCATGGCCAGTCTAGTGAAGAGAAGGACCAGGGAAGACAGGATAGGAGTCTTCTAATATTTGAGGGGCTGCCACAGAGAGGAGGAGGTGAAGCTATTTTCCAAAGCACCTGAAGGCCAGACAAGGAATAATGGATGGAAAACTGAACAATGAGAGATTTAACCTGGAAATAAGGAGAAACTTTCTGACAGTGAGAACAATCAACCAATGGAACAGCTTGCCCTCGGAAGTTGTGGGAGCGCCATCACTGGAGGCTTTCAAGAAGAGATTGGACTGCCATTTGCCAAAAATGGTGTAGGGTCTCCCACTTGGGCGGGGTGTTGGACTAGATGATCTACAAGGTCCCTTCCAACTCTCATTATCTGTATCTGAACACAATACTGGATTCAGAGTTTGTACTTTTAATTTTGTGCAATATTTGCTAGGTTAAATCTAATACAGGTAGTCCTCAACTTACAACAGTTCATTTAATAACTGTTCAAAGTTATATCCTGGAAAAAGATAGAAAAGGAGTAGGATTCAATAGAGGAAAAAAGTTACTTGAAACGTTAGGAATAATATTTTAACCATAAGAACACTTTTTACTCTTTAAAAAAAACCTGCATGTATGTAGAGAGTATCATTTCAAGGAATTTTGAAAATGCTGGACACATTTTGGTAACACACACTCTAGTGTCATAAATTGCCAAGGAACTTAGTCATCATTTGGGCCAATTCTATGCTTTGTGCTGCTCCACCATCCCTGACAGATCCTTCCCAGCATCTGTAAAATATCCCAAGCTAAGGAAAACTTTTTCCCCCTCTCCGGAGGCAATCTGTTTTGAATTTCTCTCACATTTGGAAGTTTCCCCTAATGCTGAGCCAAAATCCAATTTCTCTCCATAGATCTTAGTTCTGCCTTCTTTTTTTGTATACAACAGAACAAAGGATGAAACATTTATGAATCTCCAATCTGGAAAATGTGAATAATACTCGGGTATCATTAAAATTGTTGAACATTTATTTCAAATTCTTAATTTAAAAAGATTCAGAATTGCTTCAGAGGGCATGCACTTCTTTAAAGACGGCCAAACCTTTTCAGACTTTTTCACAAAGCTGGAAAAAGATGCCATTTGTTTATTTTTAAATTTGGAGACTGCCCAACTCCAAATGACTGTGGATCACTTACAATTGCATTTCAGAGCAGAAAACTATGTAAAAAGAACCATGTGTGTCCAGAAACACCTCCCCCATGCAATAAAACACTTCTTTAAAAGTTTTCATATAAGCAGATTACTTAAAGCAGTAGCATCTTCCTCACTCAGAAGCCTGAAAAGGTTTAGGCTTGTTTAATAAATAGCAGAGAAGGACTGTGCTCAGCTTTGTGTGAGGTCCAAAGCATTTCCTCCAATAATTTCGGAAGCATTCACAGATGTAGATTTAAACTGGTTATTATTAATTTTTCCCATAATTGTTAATGCAACTCAGATGCAAGTCGTTTTCTTTAGATTGGTGCCTATAAGCCTATGTTTGCTTTTACAAAGAGTATCAGGTACTGGAGCATCTCCAAGTTTTTTGTATGTTGATGTCCCTCCAAAGATACGTGAGATATTTCCCTAATCACACTTTCACCATATAGAGCATGGGTGTCAAACTCGTGGTCACGTTGCTATCACATGAAGTTTTGCGATAGTTTTCCCATTTCCAGAACTGGAATGGGCGTGGCCTGCACATGATGCATCCACCCATGGGCAGCCGGGTTGACACCCCGATATAGAGTGTTGTACCATCTTAGCCAATGGTTGTCAAAAATCAGAAAGAGTCCAGAAATATCTTTTAATTAATAAGTTGTATTAGTTTTCACAGAGATTTATGCCTTTCAATAAAAAGTTAGTCTGGAAGTTTATTATCATATTCCTTCTGATTTCACATAAGGAGTGGTAAGGAAACCGTGACATGTTGGTGCTTTGTTCCAGTAATTGGTTCAGAGGCAAGTAGGCAGATGTGGGCAGAACTTCAAAATCTTTACAAGCTGAGCCTTAGGATCCTGGTTCTACCTAATAACATGCTTCCAAACAGGGAATCTTACTATATGGCCATTGTTCCAGGCATGGTTGTTACCCCTTCACTCCATTTGATAAGCAAGAGACCAGCCTATACTTCAAGAGTATCTATGGTTTTCAACTGACACAAGGCCAATATTCTCTTTAGACTGTAGATCTTCGGAGTAGGTACAATGATATTTGTGTATATTATATCTATCTACTGCAGTCCTGGGCATTTTATGACCCCTAGGCCACATCTGGCTTCCTGGCTGTCCATATCCTGCCTGCGTGAACTCAATTGGAATTAGAAATGAAATAAGTGTATGTCATGCACATAATGCAACTGCATTGCTTTGATTTTGAAGGAGATTGCTGGTTTACCCCCAATTTATGTATGTGCATGCATGCCTATACACTTTTACAGCTCTATACACTTTTACAGCCCTCCACAAGAGTCCCTTGGGCCCCTTGGGAAAATTGATTGCCCACCCTCACCTACTGAATGAACCACCTAGCATACTTGAAATATGTATGAAAGAGTTGACTAAGAAAAGAAACAGAATACTAGATATTGTATAATACTAGAAGAATGAACCATCTTTACTCATCACAAAATCTGAAAAGTACATTTTGTCATATTAAGTCACTTGTATTGCTCAAGCATCCATACTATTATGGTGAGAAGCCAACTCTGGCCATGATTAATTGACACTATAATCAGTGATTCATTTGTAGGCTCCACCCTGATTCTGAGTGCAGACTGTGAAATGAATGCCACAAAACAAATTACTTAGGGTCACTTCCTCTTCTGACATGTTGAGGAGGATATACAGACTGTTACGATTTGAGAATTGCTTTCGCCTTTTCTCAGCCTGGCTTTGGGTGTGACCACATCAATGTTAAACATCTCCAAAAGTAAAGGTAAACAGAAGCCTCAAGAATCTGGGAGAACAGGAAAGAAACTAGCTGGCTTATTGAACCCAGGTTCAGCCATCACTGAACACTAATATTCAGGTTTGTAAGCTTCATAAGAAGGATTATAACTCAGTGGCAGAGCACATGTTTTTCCAACAAAAGATCCGAAGATCATCCTTGGAAGTACCAATTAAAACAGAATCATGGTTAGCAAATGATGTGAAAATTCTTCAGTGGAACATATTAAATCGTACTGAACAATATGCACTTGATATGAAGTAATTATTAGTGTTTCTGAATTTGACGCATATTGACATTTACTTTTTTCAAAGTTTCAGCACATTATAAAGATCATTTATGTTTGCAGATGACCAAACTGCATTGAGGTACCTTTTATTTATAAACCAAACAGAACATTTCCTTGACTAATCAGTAAATGCCCAAAAAAGACTTCCCAATGTCAGTGTCTGAATTGTTTATCTACACAGCTTTCAAGTTCAACCCCATTCTTTAATAAAATGATACGCTCATTTCTATTATTACAAACAGAGTACAATATCCAACTGACTAATCTGCCTAAAGCAGATGGTGAATAAACTGCCTGATTTACATCTTTATGAGCCTTCAAGTCACCTCATTGGTTATAGTTAGTTTTCTCAGGATCCATCTTTTATCTCGGTTTATCACACTAAACAAGTAGGAGTGGGAGCCTGAGGAGAGCAGGTTTGTTTTCTTTAGATGATTATAGTGCCATCTGGAAGTTGCCTGGATACTTCATGAAGTATCTTCATGATGAATGTGCCCTTCTTCAATAACCCTTCTTTAGTACTATATTATAGAGATATACAATTTGATCATTGTTAACTTGCACTGCTCCACATTTTGAATGTATCTATATTGTAGAATGCTGAAGTTTCCTTAGTGCTCTTTGCTATTATCAGTTTGACAAGATTTCATTGGAAAGGAACTAATGGTGGCATTTGTGGACTGAACCTCTGATGACAGAGAAATAGAAATAGGAAATAGGAACTGAATCTGTTTCCACCCCTTTAATAGAGGGTCTTTTCTACCAGGGAGATTTTTTCAAGGCTTCTCTCTTATCACTTGTCAGTTTTTTGAGTGATCCATATTTAATCTAATGAAATATGTTGTAGAAGACCTAGTGATGTTGTTCGATTATTAGTCAGGGGTATGTAGCAGGCAGGAAAATTGCCACTGTTGAATTATTGTTATTGCTTTAATGTTTTATATGGTGTTTTTATTGAATGATTGTAGCCACTTAGAGTCACTTTTGGCAAGATGGGCAGCATATAATGTTATTAGAGAAATACATAAAGAAATAAATAATCAATACTTTTTTCTGACAGTCTTGAAATGGAAACAATGGATCTAATAAAATCATGAAGTTGATGCCCAAATTGGTTCTCTGATCCATCATCTTCTTTTGACAACACGGATTATGTTGTACAGAAGAGAGGCTTAAGAATTAGGCAACCTGTAGAGTGAAAGCAAGATGGGTTTTCACCATGTGTCAAACAGGGTCTATAGTATGAGCCAAAACAAAGAATATAGATTAAGTCATGCACAAAACACATAGATGCTAAATAATCTTCTCTTTCACAGGTAATCAGAAAAACCATCCACTAATTTCTCTTTCCTTGCTCTGTAGATAAAGATGCCTCAAGACTTTCCTTTGTTGTTGATGGACTACCATCAATTATATTTAGATACATGGAACTTGACTCACATTTTAGATTGTGCTTTTACTTAGTTCTAACTTCATGATGTAAAATCCAGCATGTGAAATTTAGGAATACATGCAACACCCATAGATCAATTGTTAAATTATAAGATATTGCATTTTGTTTCTCAAGAACTTTTGTTAAAACAATTATCAGCCCTGGTAACCAAATTTGATTGCTTAACTGTAGCAATACAAATCTTATATTTATTTTACTCCTGTGTCAACTGTTTTTCCCTTGGGAAGATACATTTTATAAGGCTGCTGGCAATTTCGTTTTTGTCAAGAAATTAAATCAAATGATGTATGATTATCTTGGATATATTCCTTGTAAATGTATGTGTTATCAAGTTCACTTGATAACATATATATTTGTTTCACTACCTCGATCATATTGTACCTTCTCATATTCACCCTAATCTTAGCTTTTGCTCTATATGTGAGGATGTCTCAGGTCTCCTTTTCTGTGGATGAACTATGTTGAGCTTAATGTTAGATTTCTTGCTGCATCTCTTCTGTGGTTGAGGGTGTCCTAAAATAAGAAATTTACTGGAACAGTTGACACAATTTCTCTAAGAGCCCACTCCAACCAGGGGTCTTTGCAACAAGCCACGATTTCATCAAAATGCCCCGCCCTATCTCTAAAATGATGAAATGTTTGTTGTGACATCATGATACATGCTTATGCACTCACATGTAATGTTGCAATGCATTTACAAAAGGGACAGAGTTTGTATCCTGATTGATGTTTTGCAATTAGCCACTTCTTGCCCCTCCATTCTGCTGGCTCCTTTTCGCTCCAGCTTGCTTCAAAAACAGCTCTGTGATACACGGATGAACTGCAAGAATGAAGTAACAAGTCTAGAGCACACCTAGAGGTAAACCTATATACATGCCTATTATGTACAAACCTTTGCAACAAGGGGATAGTTTAACAAAGGCAACATGATGTAAAAATAATAGAGCAGTTCATAAAAGTGGTTTCTGAAAACTGGTAGGAGGAAGAGGAAGACAAGGAAGAGGAGATGATAAAGAGAATAAAAAGAAGACCTGCGGGGACAAGGAATACAAAGTGAAAATGATGATAAATCTAAAAATTTAACAAATCAGAAACTTGCTTGGCTAGTATCAGAGAAAAATCTCAAAGAGTAATTTGCACATAATCTGAATGGAAGCCCCTAAAATAATGTTATTAATATATTAAACAAAATAGCAAACACCCCAAAGCTTCATCACAATCCTCGGTGCTTGGGGGCAAGTGCCAGGTTTCACAGCCTTCTGAAAGACCAACAGGTGGTCCATATCTCTAGGGTGAGATTGTTTCACAAAGCAGAGAAGATCCTGAGGCCTATCAAAGCAACATGGATACTTTCCCAGATCAAATGGGATGGCAAAACACACAGGAGATTGGTAGTCCCACAGGGAACATGTCCACATGCCACATATTGGGGCTTTAAAGGTGACAACTAGCATTTTGAATTGCACCTGGAAGCATACTAGGACTCAGTGAAGCTCACATAGCAACAGTGTTATGTGGATGCATTATGGAGCAAAACTGCATGTGCTGCTGCTTTCCGGACCAGCTGAAACTTCTGAACGCTCTTCAAGGGCAGCCCTATGTCAATCAAATGGCAATACTACTATCATTAGGTGACTAAGGCATGAGTGAGCAGTTCCTCCCAATATAGGAAAGGGTGTAACTGCTACATGTAATGTAACCATGCAAAGACCTTCATGGCCACAGTTACCAGCTCCTCCTCCTCCAAAATTTGAGAGTCCTGGAGGATGGATTGTTAGCCCATACAGAATCAATGACAGACAATCATTAGATATGGGAGACACTAAAACCCACAGCCACTCAATGCTATCACAGTCAAAGCTGGGTTATTTACATTCAGCCTTCAGATACTGAGAAAGCACCTTGAAAATATCATGTGGAGGGCCCAGGGCAGAGATACATAACTGAATATTAGTGACCTACTGATAATTAAGATGCTGAGACTCTACAAAGTATGCAAAGAAGAGCAACAGGGATGATTAGGGGACTGGGGGCTAAAACATATGTAGAACAGTTGCAGGAACTGAGTATGTCTAGTTTAATGAAAAGAAGGACTAAGGCGACATGATAGCTGTGTTCCGATATCTCAGGGGCTGTCACAAAGAAGAGGGAGTCTCCAAAGCACCTGAGGGCAGGAAAGAAGCAATGGGTGGAAACTAATCAAGGAGAGAAGCAACCAAGAACTAAGGAGAAATTTCCTGACAGTGAGAACAATTAATCAGTGGAACAACTTGCCTCCAGAAGATGTGAATGCTCCAACATTGGAAGTTTTTAAGAAGAGATTGGACAACCATTTGTCTGAAATGGTGTAGGGTTTCCTGCCTAAGCAGGGGTTGAACTAGAAGACCACCAAGCTTCCTTTCAACTCTGTCCTTCTATTCTGTTCTGTTCTATTCTGTTCTGTTCTGTTCTTGTTCTTGTTCTGTTCTTGTTCTTGTTCTTGTTCTTGTTCTTGTTCTTGTTCTTGTTCTTGTTCTTGTTCTTGTTCTTGTTCTTGTTC
>JANHFN010008302.1:170187-184303 GCA_032468175.1 Toxicocalamus goodenoughensis
TTCCCATCATCACATGACCACATTTTGACCATTCTGTAGAATCATCTTTTTTTCATGACCCCATAATCCCTTGCAGGGTGGAGTCTGCTCAACAGAATGGAGCTGAGTGTTTACTGGCTGGATGCCCTTCCTGTCACCAAACATTTGCGTTGCCCAGCAGTTGCATGACCACAAGTTAAGACATTTTTACTGGAACCCGCTGATTATTTCCATTAAGTGGTATGCAGTTTGCTTGCACACAAGTAGAGGTGGCAGATCAGGGTTAAGCCTGGGTAAGTTTGGGGTGGAGATGTAGCATACAATCTATTTAGCACTTTGGCAGATTTATTCTAATTTTATTGATTGATGGATTCCATTTATATGCCACCCATCTCATTCTACAAAGAAATTTATGGTGCTGTGAGATGTGGAATTGCAAATATGGAGAAGTGTGCAGTACCAATATAGGTGGATTATATTCAAATCCTCTCTTTATAATCATGGGGTTTTCTCTCTCTCTCTCTCTCTCTCATTCTCTCTCTCTCAAATTTTCTGTACTTATAAATCTGCAGAACATGGAACTATAACGTGATCAACAACTGCATTATAATTTAGACTGAAAATACAGAATAACAGAGCTGGAAGGGACCTTGGAGGTCTTCTAGTCTAACCCCCTGCTCAAGTAGGAGTTTCTATACCATTCCAGACAAATAGTTATCCAACATTTTCTGAAAAACCTCCAGTGTTGAAGCATTCACAACTTCTGGAGGCAAGCCATTCCACTGATTAATTGTTCTAATTGCCAGGAATATTTCTCCTTACTTCTAAAGTTGCTTCTCTCCTTGATGAGTTTCCATCCACTGCTCCTTGTCCTGCCTTCAGGTGCTTTGGGGAATAGGTTGACTCCCTCTTCTTTGCTATAGCCCCTCAGATATTGGAAGACTGATATCATGTCACCCCTAGACCTTCTTTTCATTAAAGTAAACAATAGCCATTTCCTGCACCTGCTCTTCATAGAAAAGCAGAAGCCTGTTTTGGGGGCAATTCAGTGGGAATGAATGGGAGATCCGTTTTATTCCCATTTTTTAATTAGCAAGGAGCCTGATTTGAATTCTGCATTTGAATTCTGCATTATCTCAAAAGAAAGACATCAATCAGTCCAGCACTCAAGAAAAGATGTCGCTTTACGTTCTTAAGTGCTCTGCTCTCCCAGATAGATCAGATGGAGTAATGAGAAAATGTCAGGAAATGTGGAAGCTTTTTGCGGGCTCTTACAGGAAGGAGAACAACTTACGTACTGGATTGGAGTAAAATATCTGCAGCAACCCCTACAAAGCTGGTTAGTTTTGCACCCAGTCCTAGACAGCCTGAAAGGTTTGTGTGGGGCTTATCTTCTTGTTACACAAGTTTATCTTGTGTAACCCAGAAAATTGGCTTAATCATGGAAACCCATGTGTATTGCTTCCCAGACTGAAAACAGATTCAGGAGTCCGTTCAAATAAAAAAATCAGCTGAAATCCCACCATCCTTAGAGACATACCAGTCTATTAGAACAAAAATATTCCTAATTTTTGAGCTCTAAGAATTCCAGCAGATGAACTATTTTACTTCCAAGACCAATATATCTCCAAAGCAAACATTTCTTTAATATGGGTTGTTAACGTTTCAAACGCTTTTAAAGACCAACTGAAGAGATTATTTGTAGTTCAGGATTGTGTGTGTGTGTGTGTGTGTGTGTGTGTGTGTGTGTGTTGCTCCTTGAGCTTGGTTGTTTCTTGAAGTCATTTCATTACCCAACTAGGTAACATCATCAGTGCTAGAATGGAGTGGGATTTATGCTCTGTTTATATACAGATAGTCCTTGACTTAATTCATTTAGTGACCATTCAAAGGTACAACAGCACCGAAAAAAGTGTGACGGTTTCTCACCTTGTAGAATCCCCGTGGTCACGTGATCAAAATTCGCTTGACAACTGACATGTATTTATGACAGTTGCAGTGTTCCTGGGTCATGTGATCACCTTTTTCGACACTGCGACAAACAAATTCAATGGGGAAGCCAGATTCACTTACCAACCGTGTTGCTAACTTAAGAACTGCAGTGATTCACTTAACAACCATGGCAAGAAAGTTGTAAAATGAGAAAAAACTGACGTAACAAATGCCTCACTTATCAACAAAAACTTTTTTTTTGGCTCAATTGTGGTCATAGGTCTACCTGTACAGATGGATTGCCCTATCAGAATTGGCTGGAGTGTTCTGAGAGGTTTATTTATTTATTTAGTGAATTTATATTGCCGCCTATTTGCCCATGACAACTCAAGGTGGTTTACAGAATATAAACCTCATATAAAAACAATAAAAGTAATAAAAGAATAGTCGTATAATAATCTATATGTATAAAAGTGAAAAAGCACTCACGCATCATCACAAAATCTCCAGAACCTTAAAGCCTACAAACCTGAAATTTGGCACGAAATTTGGCTTCTAGGTGCTCATTAAGAAAGGATTTTTCCAAACGACCATCAGAGCATTAGTATTTCTTATACAGTAATTAACATGCTCTGATGCTAAGGAGTTCTAAGGAGTCCTCTCTACCTGAAAAGAAATCTCTTCCAAAAGCAGAGGAGTTTCAGTTTTAGTTTCACAGCACCAAGCAGCTTTAGTACAGAGCAGTTGAGCTAAGCCACGCCCAAGCTCCTTGCTGTCTCCTTCTTGCTCACACAGCAAATACTGTTACAACTCTCTCACACACTGGCAGGACGCTAGCCAGAGGTATACCAATGGATGCTGGTAGGCAGAGGCAGAATTTTGTTCCCCTTATTTTCCTCCCCAAAATCTAAGCCCAACCACATAGTTTTGTAGCGAAGCACGGGTATCAAGCTACCAGTAGTAAATTAATGTAATTAAGATTCCTCAATTGGTGTATTGTTTACTGCTTTTAAAATGAGTTGCTTCCGAGCGCTGTCCTTGCTTTTCTTCGTGCATCTTTCCAAGACTCCAAAAGATTGGACTGCCATTTGTCAGAAATAGTGTAGGGTCTCCCGCTTGGGCGAGGGGTTGGACTAGATGACCTACAAGATCCCTTCCAACTCTGATTATCTGTTATCTGTTAAGAACTTTTGATGCTTCTTTACGGAAGAAAACTCGAAAAGCTGTAAGGAGAGAATTCTAGCAGCTGCAGTGCTGTACAAACCTCCTTACAGAAATAACAATTTCGAACCTCTCATTCTTGCAATCATGTGCTTGTTCCTTGGTTTCTATCTGCAATTAGCATTGTTCCTTGCTCATTACGATCTCTGGCTGTTTCCTAATTGCCAGGGGGGGGAAATGGACTTTTCAACCCAGTTTTCTTTTCTCCTTCTTCCCTGACAGGTTTGGTTCCAGAACCGGCGCTCTAAGGAAAGGCGCATGAAACAGCTAAGCGCATTAGGGGCCCGCAGGCACGCATTTTTCCGCAGCCCCCGCCGCATGAGACCGTTGGTGGACCGTTTGGAGCCAGGCGAGCTCATTCCCAACGGGCCGTTTTCTTTCTATGGAGGTGAGTAAGCGTGCAGGATTGGTCCACAGGGAATGGATAGACATCAAGACAGGATGGAAGCCAAGAGATTGGATTTTACGGTTGTGGCCTTCAGCTCTCTACTCTTTTGTTGCTATTCCCCCAGTTTGCACTGGGAAGAGCAGGGACCCATGAAAACAAAAATGTATGGATAGCAGGTTTTAGTTAACAGGGTGATGCTGTCCAGGTAGTCCTCAACTTATAACAGTTCATTTAATGACCGTTCAAAGTTACAACAGCCCTGAAAAAAAATAACTTATGACCATTTTTCATAACTTATGAGCCACGGTGGCACAGTGGTTAGAATGTAGTACTGCAGGCTACTTCTGCTGACTGCCGGCAGTCCGCAGGTCGATTCTCACCAGGCTCAAGGTCAACTCAGCCTTCCATCCTTCTGTGGTGGGTAAAATGAGGAACCAGATTGTTGGGGGCAATAGGCTGACTCTGTAAACAGCTTGGAGAGGGCTGTAAAGTACTGTAAAGTGATATATAAGTCTAAGTGCTATTGCTATGAGGTTTCGGTCAGTTGGAAAGAAGAATGAATTATCTTATTAAAGTTTTTTTTTTAAATTAAACTTTATTTACAAGAATTAAATACATACAAATTTAAAAATACAAAACCACTAGTGTATACATAACACATTCATCTTCACATTTGATATCGAATTTGATACGTCCTAATAGTCATTACTAACTGATACTTCTCACGTTTCCATTTACTATCACATTTTAATCACTAAATAACTTGAAATACTCTACTAATCTTCTCGGTTCATAACTATTATTTAATGAATAATACATTCATAATTTTTTAAAATAATAAATAAAAAGATATAGTGAATATATAATGATAATAATAATAATAATGTAGGAGAAAAGAGATTTAACACCTTTGTTATTCTTATATATTTTATCCTATTTAAGTTTAAAGTATGTGCATAGTATATAGTGGAACCTCAGGTTGCGGCTGTAATCCATTCCTGGAGTCTGGTCGCAACCTGATTTGGTTGTGTCCGGAAGCACGACTGACTATGCATGGCCGCAATCAAAAAAAATGGCAGTGAAGTGGAAATCGGCATGGAAAGGGAATCTTTCCACACCGATTTTGTTCGCCACTGGATTCTTGAATTGTGACCCGATTAAAAAATTGAGTGTATTTTTTGTTCGCCACCCAATTTGTTCGCCAACAGAAGCGTTCGCGACCCAAGGTTCCACTGTATAAGTCTAAGTACTATTGCTATTTTTCACACTTATCACCATTGCAGCATCCCACCGGTCACATGATCAAAATTGTAATGCTTGGCGATTGGCTCATATTTGTGACAGTTGCAGGGTCCTAGGGTCATGTGAACTTCTTCCGAGCAAAGTTAATGAGGAAGCCAGATTCACTTAACAACCGTGTTACTAACTGAGGAACAGCAGTGATTCATTTAACAACTGCAGCAAGAAAGGTCATAAAATGGGGCAAAATTAACAACCATCTCGCTTAGCACAGAAATTTTAGGCTCAATTACGGTCTTAAGTTGAGGACTCGCTGCATCAGGGTTTGTATCAGGGGTTTTATTTTTCTACGCCGCCCAGAGTCACCATGAATTGGGTGACTATATAAATTTAATAAATCAATCTCTTCCTTTCCCTTCTCTTCTCCTTTCCCTAGATTATCAGAGTGAATATTATGGACCCGGAAGCAATTATGATTTTTTCCCGCAAGGACCTCCATCTTCCCAAGCGCAGACCCCAGTGGACCTCCCCTTCGTACCCTCCTCAGGACCATCAGGGACCCCACTTGGGGCGATGGACCACCCTTTACCTGGACATCACCCTTCCAGCGAAGCTCAGCGTTTCACAGACATCATGTCCCACCCTCCTGGAGACTCACCTAGCCCAGAACCCAATTTACCTGGTTCCTTGCACTCCATGTCAGCAGAGGTCTTTGGACCAAGTCCTCCATTTTCATCAATATCGGTCAACGGAGGTGGTAACTACGGCAACCACTTGTCGCATGCGCCAGAAATGAATGAGGCTGTTGTATGGTAGCTTTAAACACCCAGGAACCTTGTTTGGAAGGCATTTCCATCCTGCGTATACCGAGATGTATAGAAATGAGTTCCAAGAAATAGACATTTTACACACACACCCCTTCTGCCCTGCATTTATTTTCGCTCTTCCCCCCCTTCATTTGGCTTAATCTTGGGAATTAATTGAATTATTCAGAGCCCAGGGAAATTTTGCTATAAAAACTGGGGGGGGGGGGGAACGGGACAATCTTAACACAACAGAATGAAGGAAGACTGCTTTTGTTTTGTTTTGTTTTTGGTACTGAGTGAAAAAGACACTCGTGAAGTGTTTCGATATCGCAATATATATTATGGGATGGCATGTCCTTGGATGCTCAACACACGATCCCTCTAGGAAATGAAAGGAATAACTGTCCATCAGGAAAAAAGAAACTAGTACTGAAAAAATGAAAAAAAAAGCAAGCCAAGGTCCATAAGAAGAAAAAAAAAAAGGGGGAAATGAACAACTTAAAAGAATTCTAGCAATTTTAAAATTGATGATTTTATTGCTTGTTAATTTTGCCTCTGAAAGTTGAACGCAGTTTCACAATGACAAGACTTTTTAAGCCTCTGAAATGCCTCTCAGGCAGACAAAATATAGTTTATTTTATTGTTCTTTTGGGAAGGGATTTTTGGTTTGTTTTTTTGGGGGGGCGGGGGGAATGGGGTGACCAGAGTAACAAATATTTAAATGTTAGCCCTCAGTATCAACTTTCTACCTTCTCCGAGCAACACACACCAATAATCCTCAAAAGACAGAAGTCCTCTTTGACTTTTATGTTTAAAAAGAATGACTTGAAAAAATGAATAAAGTATTCTACCTTCACAAAAAAAATAAAAGCTAAACAAATAACAAATAAAGACTCTATGGAACTAGAAAAAAACAGTCAACTGTTTACGTCGAATGTTAAAATTCAGGAGCTCAATGTTTTACAAAAAATAATAATAATCCTGTTTTAGAACCTCTTGTTCAAAAGCAAAGTATTTTGAGCAATCAACCAAAATCGTTCATCTTCACTTTATTTTTCCTTTGATTTTTTTCCCCCCTGTAGATGTAGGGCTTGTGATTCACTCTGCTAGTTTGTTGAGATGGTGTTTACACAAGACAAAAGAAGACATACCTTTAAAAAATCAGATGGTTGCCAAATAAATAATTCTATAGCACAAAATACTTGGGTGGTAGGTACCCACAGGCCAGGAAAATCTTTTAAACCAAGTGTTACAAGGTTAAGGGGGGGGGTTTAAATTAACATCTTTGCTAATGTTTAGTCCTGTTCAACATTACTGGAATTGTTAATATGACTTATATAGATCCGACAGGTTTTATTTTTGTGTCTTTAAAAGAAAATAGTCCAAAATATTTAAATTTTATGATCAAATATGCAGTCAGCAGCTGCTACGTTTTTTTCTTTATATATTAAATTTCTCATAGGTCTTTTATTGTTCAAATAAAGCTAAGCTCGTGTGACCTCCAGTGCATATTAGACCATTCACTGTATGAAAGGGGGGAAAAGTTGGATTAAAAAAAATTTGTGAATTTTTAATAAAACTAGAAAATCTGATATTTAGATAAGCCGTGTTTCATTCAGTGCTTTCAACAAAGTTGTGTGAGTCTATCCAAAACAAATAGGTAAAAAAAATGTGGAATTATTTTAGGGAATTTGCTAGTTATTTCTTAATCTTTGCAACTCTTGATGTATGGACTTCAACTCCCAGAATTCCTCAGTCAGCATGGATTTCTACTCCCAAAATTCCCTAGCCAACATGCTTTAAGATGTGTGGACTTCAACTCCCAGAACCCCCCAGTTAGCTGATAAGTAAATTCCACACATCTTAAAGGTGCTAAGTTTGAGAAACACTGTTTTACATCATTGGTTCTCGTTTAAATTTCTGTAAGAATCTAAAAGAAGCTTTCAAGACAATCCATAGTTTGAGTTTGAGGTTTTTATCATTAAGTCATTGTCCATCACACTCACCTGGAACATGACGATGGACATATTTGCGAAATTTTGAAGGGAAACCTAACCAAAGTCTTCTCTTAGTATTTACAGCTGCAAATACTAATTAGAAAATCAGCAGTTTCCACCTTCTGAAGGCGTCAAAGAGATGAAATTAAATAGTTTCCAGATTTCTAACAAGTGAGCTATCCCTATGGTAAGATCTGGTACAAATGGATTTCTATGGCCAATACTGGATTTCATTGGTTCTAGGTTATACCTTCAAAGGCAAGACTGGACCTCTAATGCCTAAAGCAAAACTGAGCCCCATCCATGGAAACTCAGTGGGTGAGGTTGTGGTGAGGGAAAGCTTGAAAAAATACAGGTAGTCCTCAATTTACGACCACAACTGACCCCCAAATTTCTGTTGCTAAGTGAGTCTTGTCCCATTTCATGACCTTGTTTGCCACAGTTAAGTGAATCACTGCAATTGTTAAGTTAGTAACACAGTCAATCTGGTGTCAAGGATTCCAAGTAATACATCCATAATAAACAAGAGCTCCGAGGCAAATAGGCTTCTCAAAGAATTGGTTTATTGGACATATCATATTGGCATAAGCTGGTGAAAACTGACTCTGAATATTTCCGCAGTTTTCACCTAATTAAAAGTAAAAGTTTCTCTGTCTGTCAGACGGCATTATTCCTCCTCTCCCCGGCCACCTGTGAGAATGTCCTTGGGTCCCAGGAGAAAGTATTTTGTTTCGACTACAAGCCCCCTCTATCTCTATTTCACCCTCCCTCTCCCTCAGCTCCAGTGTGGCAACACTGAAACCTCAAAATGGCTTCGGTCAGGTCAGCTTCAGGGTTGACAGGAGGCCCCTCCATTGTCTTCGCTTGACAGAAGGTTACCAAAGATGATCGCATGATCCCAGGACACTGCAACCATCATAAATACATGCCAGTTGCCTAGCATTCTGAAATTTGATCACCTGACCGCAGAGAAGTCACAATG
Organism: Toxicocalamus goodenoughensis; assembly: GCA_032468175.1. Taxonomy (NCBI): domain Eukaryota; kingdom Metazoa; phylum Chordata; class Lepidosauria; order Squamata; family Elapidae; genus Toxicocalamus; species Toxicocalamus goodenoughensis. The sequence goes on from JANHFN010008302.1 coordinate 178,732, forward strand.
GTCGTAAGAATGAACTTCCTGTATTTGATCAAGACTTTCCATGGGATTTTAAAAATTGTACATGCATTTGGAAGTTAATTCTTCCTGGATCACAGGTTGTTTTTCAGGAGTGGAAGACTTTCACAATCTGATAAATGTCACATTTCATGAAGACATGGGCTGCAGGGACCATTTCTACAGCAGATTGCTTCTGAGGACCCACAGGACACTCTCATGTCAAATGGTGTGGTGGCAGAGGACTAGCTAGGCAACGTCTTAAAAGATGGCACGATGTGCCATGCAACTGGACTGGCCATATAATGACTGCAAAAATCCAAACCTCTAAAACCAAACTATGACCCCTTTATGGTTTGTCGACTTACTCCCGGAATTCCTGAGCCAGGAATTCTGGGAGTTGAAGTCCACAAGTTATAAAACAGCCATCATTCCCCACTCCCCTAAAATATCTCTTTGCTACCCCTCTCTTTGATCCACATTTCTGCAGCCTAGAAGCCATAGGTCTAAAAAAAGAGAAGCCCAGATGCATCGGAATCTGTATCAGCTCTGTTCAACTCCATACAGGCTCCATGCAAGCTTTACTTAGAAAACATAACTAGTTAATGGTTCCTGCCCAGTAGTGTGTGTGGAACTGTATCCCTTGCCTGGAGGTGGGGAAGGCAAAAATAATTGGATGTGGTAAAGATGATTGCTGGGCCTGGAAAAAGCCAGCATGCTTTTCGGTGCTTAGCATGGCAGCCATTTTGTGCAAAAGCCATAATCACCCGATCCTGTCTTGGCAGCCATTTTATGGGACACTCCACACAGCATCTCCCCAAATTCCTCAGCAGTGCAAGTGTACAATCAACGTGCACATGTACAAATCTCTATGTGTGCTGTACATGTGAGTCAGTGCATACACTTCATTCCAGATGTGCCCATGAGAGCAGTCCAATAGGCCATGATAGACCTCTCAGCAAAGCCCTGCCCCTTTTATGCATCTGGATTTTAAAAGGGGAAGAGCTTTGCATGCTCATAACAAGGGGTAGAGCTTGGGTTCCATGTAGTGATGCTATCTTGTTTATATCGGATAGATAATCCGAGTTGGAAGGGACCTTGTAGGTCATCTAGTCCAACCCCCTGCCCAAGTGGGAGACCCTACACCATTTCTGACAAATGGCAGTCCAATCTCTTCTTGAAAGTCTCAAGTGATGGCGCTCCCACAACTTCTGAGGGCAACTTCTGTTCCATGGGTTGATTGTTCTCACTGTCAGAAAACTACATTTTATTTCTAAAGGTTGAAGTTGTTCACGCATTAGAGTGTTGATCTCTAGTCAACATTGTGTAAATAGCACCATAGCCTTTCAGATATTTTTAATCTTTAATAGAGAGAGAGCAATAAAGGTGCAATCAATGAAATGAGCAATGCAAAACTATCTCCTAACAAGAACTATTAGCAAACGGTTTGTGGATGAAGCTTATACTAACATAAGAAAATTTTCCTCCTTTTAGAGAAATATATTTATCTTAATTATTTAACAGGTAATGCAAATAAAAGCGACCAGAGTGCCCAGAAATTTAAATAAAAGAGAGATAATCAACTGGTGGCCAATGTGTCCTTGTAGAACTGGCAACACAGAACTCTGGTTTGTAGGATACAGGGAGACCTCAACTTACAACCATTCATTTAGTCCAAGGGTGTCAAACTCAATTCCATTGAGGGCTGCATCAGGGTTGTGTTTGACCTTGGAGGACTGGGGTGTGGGAGTGGCCGGGGTGGGTGTGGCCATGGTGGGCGTGACGTAGGACTAGTGTCAGGGGGCAGCTGTGTTGGCCAAGTGCTAAGGCAGGACTTCCTTGAGACCCTCCCTCACTCTCATTATAATCTTCCTTCCTTCCTCCCTCCCTCCCTTCTTTCCTTCCTTCCTTCCTTTGCCTTCCCTCTTTTAGATTAAATTAATGGAGTTGGAAGGGACCTTGTAGGTCTTCTAGTCCAACTCCCCGCCCAAGTGGGAGACCTTACACCATTTCTGACAGATGGCAATCCAGTCTCTTCTTGAAAGCTTCCAATGATGAAGGTCCCACAACTTCTGAAGGCAACTTCTGTTCCATGGGTTGATTGTTCTCACTGTCAGAAAATGTCTCCTTATTTCCAAGTTGAATCTCTCCTTGTTCAGTTTCCATCCATTATTCCTTGTCTGGCCTACAGGTGCTTTGGAGAATAGCTTGACCCCTTCCTCCTCCCTGTGGCAGCCCCTCCTCAAATATTGGAAGACTGCTATCCTGTCTCCCCTGGTCCTTCTCTTTACTAGACTAGCCAGGCCCAGTTCCTGTAGTGTTTTAGCCTCCAGTCCCCTAATCATCCTGGTTGCTCTTCTGTGTACTTTTTCTTAAGAGTCTCAATGTCTTTTTTTTAATAGTGTGGTGACCAAAACACACATGGCTTGCAGCAGAAGGTGAGTTGCAAACGCTGCACGGTGTTCACTGAACTGGTTATGATAACTGGTTGAATCCCACCCCTGACTAGGGGTGACATGTTAGCAGTGTTCCAATATCTCAGAGGTTGCCACAAAAATGAGGTGGTGAATTTATTCTCCAAAGCACCAGAGGGCAGGACGAGAAAACAATAGATGGGAACTAATCAAGGAAAGAAGCAACCTGGAATTAAGGAGAAACTTCCTCACAGTGAGGACAATTAATCAGACAGGAGATGTGATTTCTACAACAAACAAACAAACAAACAAACAAACAAACAAACTCACTCACTATACTGCATTGCTAATGGACAAATTCCACAAATGATTAAAGTCTAAAACTTTCAATAAGCAACCTTTGCGTCGTGTGGAAAACCAACATTTGGCCCAGATCTAACCCAGATGATGAGAAGCATTTGAAAACTGGTTGGGTAGCGAGTAAATGTTTGCATGTATGGTTAAATCAGAAGGCAAAAACCTGGAAGGCTAGAGCGAAGGAGGGATTGTCTGACAGTGTGAACAATTAACCCGCGGAACGGCTTGCCACCAGAAGTTGTGGATGCTCCATCACTGGAGCGGTTTTAAAGAAAATACTGGACAGCCACCTCATCCATTATACGCACAGCACAGGAACATGGGTTGCTGGGTTAGTACTTCCGGCCAAACGTGATCCAGCTCAACTAACTAACCAGAGCAAGGGCATAAGGGAGCCCTCCTCCTTCTCCTGGCCGTGAACGATGGGAGATGTGGGCTGCTTCCTCCCGGGGATATCGCATTGGGGAAGGCACCCCTTGTGTATTTCATTAAGGTTCTATCTGATCAAGATGAAAGCTGATTATATTTGAACTGCAGTTGAATCCCGACCTCGAACGTCCTGTTTGGCTAAAAGTCAGCCCCCCCTGTGGTTTAGTTACTCATTTCTGAAACGCAAGGAGGCAACGTCTCTCTCTCTCTCTCTCTCTCTCTTTTTCTCTCTTTCTTTCACACTCCCCTTTTCCTATTTCCTGCCTGGTTTACTTTTTCAGACCGACTGCACTTTCGGCTTCATGTAACAGGAGAGACCTCGGCTGACGACCACCACGGAGCCCAGAATTTATGTGGTTGAGTGGGAAAAAAAAGGTCGAGTGAGGTCTGCCTCATTTTACGACTTTTCTTGACTGCCGTGGCTGAAGTTGTTGAGTCACAAGGCGGTTAAGCAAATCTGGCCTGCCTGCTGACTTTGCTGGTCAGAAGGGGATCATATGCAGGTTCTCGGCCCGTTTGCTGGGTGGGCGCGGCCTACTGGAACTTCCAGGAGGGCCGTTGTTCGCCTTCCCCAGAGTATGGAGGCTTCCCTCAGGCCTCTGGGAGGGAGAAAAATGACCTCCTCTGGGCAGTGGTGGGGCTCATCATACATATACACATACATCATACATACATCACACACACACTCACACACACACACATACACACACATATCAGCATGCATATATTTCCTAAACACAAAAAGCCAATTCCTAGCATAATTAAGAATATGATTCTACTGCAAAGATTGTTGCTTGAAAGAGTCATAGTAAGAGGAGTCCTATTTATTATTTTTTTAACTTAAATAACATTAGCAAGAAAATATATTCTTTTAACTGTATTAACTGTATTGCACAGGGGTAGAGGAATCAAAAATCCCAACAACTCTTTGGTTCTTTGGGTGGCTGTGGCCTGCTGGAACTTCTGGGAGGGCTGTTTTTCGCCTTCCCCAGAGTCCGGAGGCTTCCTTAGGGCCTCTGGGAAGGTGACAACTGCCTGCCCCAGGCTCCAGGGGTCCTCCGGAAGCCGGAAATGGGCCAATTTCTGGACTTCTGGGAGGGCCGTTTTTTGCCCTCCCAGAGCCTCCACACAGAACCTGCACTTACCTGCATCCAAAATCGGCCGTGTGGAGGCTCCTGGGAGGAGAGGGGCAGGCCAGCCAGTCGGTTCAACTACCGGATTGGTAAACCAGATGCAAATTGAACATCTGGTTCACCTGAACCGGCCTGATCCAGCTGTATCTCGCCCCTGCCTTTGCATCATTTGTGATAAAGATAGATGCTTTTTACAAAGCTGCTTTGTATTTGGGATATCGGTTCATCTTAAGATGTTTACACCCATAGGCATTTGATAAATATCAGAGGCAGCGTGTACAAATATGCATTGCTGATTTCTAAGTTTTTAAAGGCCAGCGTAATGTCCCAGGGAGTCAGGGATTTGGCGTTCCTTTCAAGGTCAAGCAATTCTAATAACCAAATTTCATCATTCCAATACCCGACATAGAATCTTTTATTTATTTGGAATCCGTGTAATGTTAATAAGCCCCAACAGGTTGAAAATATTTGAATCCTGAAATTCATCTTGGGCATTACAAGTCTGTCATAGTGAAGGTTGCCTTGTTTACTGGGGAATTATGGAAATAAGAGTTGAAATGTGATCCGTTCGGTCGCTCGGTCAATGTGAGATTTAAGTAGCAAGCCTCAGAAACATCTGTCTCACGTACCTGTTTTGGGAAATTTCTCAATCAATCGAACCTTTCTGTTTTACTCACAACTTACTAAAAAAAAACCTTTCTGCCACTAGTTCTTGGGGTTGTTTTTTCTGATAAGATCAGTTCAATGTGGTTCATATTGTAGGCAAAATGCTTTTATGAATGGCTTTGTAAGCGAAGAAAATTAAAGTGTATTGGCACCAAAAGGAAATTTGGTATCATGTCTTCTCCTTTGTAAGCACTCTCTCAATATTTAAGCATTTCATCCGAGAAAACGTTCCACCTGAGGAAGCTGTTCTGCCTTTTAATTGCTGCCTGAATATAAAGACGGTCAGCCAAACTCTACAAAGGCTTCCTTCCATACAAAGTTTCTTTATTGGGTCACAAGGCAACAAATATCCTCGAAGTATATAACTCATGGTTATGTCGAGATCCATCTAATGTCCAATCTTTGCATAGTTGAATTCATAGTGTAGAAACACAGTTATCTTTATCCCATAATGATGGAGCAAAGCAGCACGATGCTGATGGGGTCTAAGCAAGAAAAGAAATTCCCCCAACCCAACCAAGGGTCAATTCAGTGACCAATCAGGATTACAGATGTGACCACATGACATGAACTACATTT
>JANHFN010008302.1:203601-214764 GCA_032468175.1 Toxicocalamus goodenoughensis
TAGGAACAGGTTTATAATGGCAAGAATCACTAATTTTGGCTTTTAGAAAACAGAAAATAGGAAAAATTTGCAGAGATAGTTTGGGAAATTGTGAGAAGCCCGAAAAAACTTTTTGATTTGGGATTCCACAGATGTGCCAGGTGCTATTCTAATAAAGGTACTTTTGAGATATGTTGGTCTCGGAGTTACTTATTGGAATGGAAGTTTGCTGGAACGCTGACACCAGGGGTGGAATATGCTGGTTCGCTGAACCGGCCATAAAATTAGCTACCATTTGGGTACAGGTTCACCCAAACAGGGGCGAATTGGTAGCAGCCCAGCCCTGGACCTAAATAGGAATCAATTGCCAAGCATCTGAATTTTGACCATGGGGATGCTACAATGGTCGTACGTGTGAAAAACAGATATCAGTCAGTTTTTGCAGTGCTGTTGTAACTTTGAACGATCACTAAACGAACTTTTGTAAGTCAAGGACTAACTATTTTCGTGACAAATCTTTTACACTCTCTTTGCCCCTTGTCTCTCAGCAAGCTATAGAACCTCCGGTCTCGTCAGAAAGCGATGCTTACGTGAAAGGCAGCTTCTCATCGTTGGGCTTGATACACCGAACATAATGAGGAGTGGTAGCATTCAGGGTCTCCATTAACAGGTGCAATGAATTACGAAACTGAAAGAGAGGGGGGGGGAAAAGGTAACTTTGAAGGAATGTGACAAGGCTCGTTTTAACTGGTAAGCATGGATGAAATGGCCAAGCAATTCACATTATTGCATTGTATAAGTTGCTCAGAGTTGCTTTGAATAACGATATTGGCAGCATATAAATTTAGTAATACATAAATACATTTAGGAATTCCTAGGACAAATGCAGAATGACAGAGTTGGGAAGGGCCCTGCAGGTCTTCTAATCCAACTCATTCCAGACAAATGGTTGTCCAGCCTCTTCTTAAAAATCTCCAGGGATTGGAGCAGACTGGGGAATTCTGGGAGTTGAAGTCCACGTATCCTAAATTTGCTAAGGTTGAGAAACACTGAGCTAGGCAAAGACTACTGTCTAACCAATGGGTGGATGGATGGATGGATGGATGGATGGATGGATGGATGCATGGATGGGTGAACCATTTTTTCTCCTCTCTTCTCCTGAATCAAGCCAGGAACCAGGCTGTGTTTGGAAGGTACTGTGACTACCTATCCAATTGGCTCCTGCTAAAGATCTTTGGTTCACTAAACTCTTACTAAAGTAGCCATACCCAACATTCAATAGAAACATTTTTCTCATTCTGATTTTGAGGTTGGGGAGGGAGAGGGGAATTGCAATACAGACAAAAACATATAAAGAACGGTTACAGGAATTGGGTATGGACAGTCTAGAGAAAAGAAGGACTAAGGGTGACATGATAGCAGTATTCCAGTATTTGAGGGGCAAAGAAGTGGGAGTCAAGCTATTCTCCAAAGCACCTGAAGGCAGGACAAGAAGCAATGGATGGAAACTAATCAAGGAGAGAAGCAACCTGGAATTAAGGAGAAATTTCCAGACAGTTAGAACAATTAACCAAAAGAACAGCTTGCCTCCAGAAGTTGTGGGGTGCTTCATCACTGGAGGTTTTTCAGAAAAGACTGGACAGCTACCTATCTGAAATGGCATAGGGTCTCCTGCTTGACCAGGGGGTTGGACTAGAAGACCTCCAAGGTCCCTTCCAGCTCTATTCTGATTGATTGCAGGAAAGAAGCAATGTACTTCTATCCCAAGGTCCTAGGGAAAACAACTGAAAATATCTTCAACTTAGAATGAGCCCTTGTAAGGTTTTGCATGCTAAAGGAATTTGCATCCTTTGAACTTCTCCCCCAAAAAGATTGGAAGAAAGATATAATATATAAATTTTAGCACAGTTTCCCCCCCACCATATGATCCAGTTTTGCATTTACTCCCATTTTACAGCCCTGGCAATTTTTACTGATGACATTATAACTTGGATGGGGGCCAGAAGTAAGCAGCCTAACCAGAAAAAAAAAACACACAGAAACTGCCTTAAAAAAAGACTGCATTGTACCTGGTGCCCTACTGTTTTCTTGTGTTCCTTATTGGCTGCTTTTATAGTTGGACGGGCCGAGCGGATATTGATTTTGGAAGAAGTTCTCTTTCCAGAAGGAGCAGCTGGAGCAGAGTCTTTTTCATCATGGAACAACTCCACAATCACTGGGTACTAGGAAGAAGAAATAAAAAGTTGTTATCTTGCTTCAGTGGTCAAGCATCAAAGCGTTTGCATTCTTAGCAAAGAAACCTCCTCAATGAATGGCTGAAATCCACACCAAATATCAGCAGCATCGGTATCAATGAAAACCAACCACCTTTGTATATTCCAGAGGTCTCCAAACTTGGGAGGTCCTGGTATATCCCCAAAAGTAACAAAGCCTCATTGTATTGTTTGCTATTGTTTGTTTTATCATTTTTTAATCTCTTGACAGCAGGCCCGGGGGAATGTGAAAACATGAGAATCAGTCTGCTGGAGCCCGACTAAGCCCATCTAACCAGCATTCTAACTGACATGGTGGTCTCTACATCTAGGAAACCCAAAATTAGAACCCTCTTTCCAATGTGGCTCCCATGTACTCAGTGTCAGGGCTCCGACAAACCACCACCATTCAACTCGTAAGGCTCTAGCCACATTTCTTAGAGTTAAAAAAAAAAAAGATTTATTAGGAGTGACCATGTCAGCGTTACCTGGGTGCAGCTGACTCTAAGACACATCATTCATTTCTCCCTTGACCCTGGTCTTCCCCCCCACCCGCTGGATGTATATTCTCCAATGGGACACATCCATAGCCAAGAGTCATCAATCATGCTCTCTGGTAATAATCTTGCACGCCAACAGCTTCGGCTGCCTAGCAATTATCTGAAGCATTTAAGGAATGCTGTACTTTCCCCCCTCCCTTTCTGCTGGCAACTGAAAAGACCAAAGAAATATTTTTTTTAGTTGACACTCAGTATATAAAGTCATACAACATAGAATCATAGGGCCGAATAAGGGTTGTGTTTGACCTCAGGGGTGTGGTGGGGTGTGGCCAGGGTGGATGTGGCCAGCTCAACATCACTCATGTTGGGGGCGCCTGTGGTGGCCTGAGCACTGTGCCAGGGAAAACGGAGTTTGCGGCCCTTCCGAGCCCCATTTTCGCTGGCAGAGGGTTGAAGGAGTCTATCGCAGCCGCGGGCAGCCCGTGGGCCAGATCTAAGCACACTGCGGGCCAGATCCAGTCCGTAGGCCTTGAGTTTGACATTGTGTTCTAGTCCAACCTGCTGCTGTCTGCCCCATTTAAGAATTTCAGTCCAAAACGTTTGCTAGAATAAGAAAAACCAGCACATTTCCACAACTGTTTTCATTAAGACAAGACCGCAATTTATTGTCTGGTGCTTCCTGAGATTGATCGTCTCAATTCTGTTGGCGTGTTTACCAAAAGCCTCTTGAGGAAACAATGTTTGCACAGAGTGGTTTTCTGATTTGACACACAACTGTCTATCTGCTTTGTACTTGCAAGTTTTATTTTAATATTGGCTGCCAAGAAAACCCCTTTGTCCATCTCCCGCCTCCAGCAAGCTTTTGCTATTTTAACACCTTCAGGGAAATTGTCACTTCATTCCTGAGAGAAATCCTCTTTCCACTATGCCTATAATTCATAGATTATGAAGATAAAGATTCCATGTATTTTTTTTCCCAGAATCGTCCTTTTCAGATATAGGGGTACACAGGAGAGGTTAACAGTAACTGATCTATAGATAATCTTATGACCACAATTGGGAGCAGAAATTCCATCGTTAAGCAATGTGGTCATTAAACCAGTTGTGCCCGATTTTAGGACCTTTTTGCTGTGATCCTTAGGTGAATCACTATGGTCTTTAAGTGAATCACCATGGTCATTAAATGAATATGGCTTCCCCTATCAACTTTGCTTGTCGGACATCTCCTCTGAAGGTACTATTTGGGAATAATATGACCCCGGGACACTACCTCAGTCAAGGACTGATTGTAAGTCATGTTTTTTTCAACACTACCGTAACTTCAATCACTAAACCAGTGGCTGTTAAGTTGAGGACTACCTGTATTACTGGAATGATGCATATAGCAAACAGTGGAAGTCTCAAAGGTGCTTTTTCAGGAGGCCACTGGACTTCCTTGTTTTTTTTTCTTTTGAAGGCGTTTCGCTTCTCATCCACGAAGCTTCTTCAGCTCTGACAGGATATTGGGGAATGGAAGGATGGAATCCTGTCAAGAGTTGAAAAAGCTTCCTGGATGAGAAGCGAAACTTCTTCAAAAGAAAAAAAAAACAAGAAAGTCCAGTTGCCTCCTGAAAAAAGCACCTTTGGGACAACCATGACCTGGATGACTGAGAACCTCTACAAAAACAGTGGAAGTCTTGCCATCGGTGGTGTAGTGGTTAGAGTGCAGTACTGCAGGCTACTTCTGCTGACTGCCGGCTGCCTGCAATTTGGCAGTTCAAATCTCACCAGGCTGAAGGTTGACTCAACCTTCCATCCTTCCAAGGTTGGTAAAATGAGGACCCAGATTGTTGGGGACAATAGGCTGACTCTGTAAACCACTTAGAGAGGACTGTAAAGCACTGTAAAGCGGTATATAAGTCTAAGTGCTATTGCTAGATAGCAACCAGGTGAAGAAATTGCCAGAGATTTGGGCAAAACTCTGCCCATCACAGCAAACACCGTCTAGCTGGAAGGATCAGCGAGCTGTGCACCTGGAGAGAAGCTAAAGAGAAGGTCCCAGAGTTTATTGAAAACAATTGAGATGATGAGAAAATCTTTATCTGTGTGCCCAGAGTCCTGGAACAGTTACCAAATCAAGGTAAGCATTTCTGGATGCAGAACAGGTCAGATATGGTGTCCCCTATACAGGTCATCCTCGATTTACGACCACAAAGGAGGCCCAAAATTTATGTTAAGTGACACATTTGTTAAATGAGTTTTGTCCCATTTTAGGACCTTGCCTCAGTTGTTAAGTGAATCACTGCAGTTGATAGGTTAGTAAGTCGGTTGTTAAATGAATCTGGTTTCCCCATTGACTGCTTGTCAGAAGATTATAAAACGGGATCACATGAGAAGGCCTCAAAAAACCTGGAAAAATTAGGGTGGGAAATAGTCTTTTCCCCATTTTTTTCCAAATGGCTTTGGGGGGAAAAAAGGGGGGGGGGATGGAAAAAAAAGCTAGTTTTTCCCTCTTTTTCCAGGCCTTCCAAAGACTTAGGGACAAAGCAACGGTCATAAATATGAACCCGTTGTGCCAAGCATCCGAATTTTGATCACAGGATCATTGGGATGCTGCAAAGGTCATAACTGAAAGCGTTCATAATTCACTTTTTTCTGTGCCGTTGTAACTTTGAACGGTCAGTAAATGAGCTGTATGCTGTAAGTTCGAGGACTGCCTGTCATGCCGGGGATTTCAAGACCCATCTTTTTCTTTTAATCCCACCCTGTAAATGTAAACCCTGTCAATTTACAAGACCTGACAGGGCTTAATTACCAACTCTCCTTCCTTCCTCCCTCCCCTCCCCTCCCCTCCTCCATTTACAGTTCCAATCTTTTTATTCTTATTTATAGCTAATCTTTGAAGGGTAGGGTTTCAATCCTTGCTCAGACTGGAAGCCCATGCGTCATGCTGCTGGGGAAACAGCTGGGAATCCTAGCTATTTAAACAATATATGAATCATTTAATCTTGTAGTGAGGGAGCGAGGATGAGGGAGATGGCTCTTGGAGTTTTGAAATGACAGTATCAATGCAGGCCATAGACGGACGCCCGCTGGGAATTGAAACAGCAGGGCACCTGAGGGGATTTTTGTCTTTTAATTTGGGGAGGTGGCAGTCAGATTTCTCAATAGGACCTTATTTTTTTTAAAAAAAACAGGGCAAAAGTTCATGTCTTCACTATTGGAAGTGTAGCTGGGTCTGTTTGAACGCGCACATACACCCCTCGATCGAGCTTTGTGAACTCCGAAGACTGGAGGAATTAAAAACTTGCATTAAGAAAACGGGAGATTAGCATCCTGCCTTATTTGGGCCTATTTGCATATATTTGCTTCTTTTTTTGTACTGGATGGAAATGGGAACCAGCCGTCTTGTACTAAAAATGCAAAAAAGCAGCTGTTTCTAGCTTGCCGAAAAAGAGAATTATTTGTAGCTCAGGGTTGGAATGAAGGGTCGTTGGTGCTCTCTGAATTTGGCTGTTTGTCTTGCAGACATTTCATTACCTGACTAGGAAACATCATCAGTGCATCAGTGTTTCTAGAGTCCGTCTCCTTTTGTCTCATCTTCTGTCATTCTGCAGCTTTCTTCGTTCTTTGCAGGCAAAATTTCAAGTTGCTGCTTTCTTTCTTTTGTTACTTAGAATGATGTGAGGCTCAAAATCAGGTGTGATTCCATTTCTTCCCCTTACAAGTGGGCCTTGACTTACAACCATTCATTTAGTGACTGTTCAAAGTTAGAATGGCACTGGAAAAGGTGATTATGAGCATTTTTCGCAGTTACGACCTTTTGCAACATTTCCCCCATGATCATGTGATCAAAATTCAGATGCTGAACACCTGGTCCATATTTACGACCGTTGCTGTTTCCTGAGATCATGTGATCGCCTTTTGTGACCTTCTGAAAAAACAGCACTGAAAAAAGTGACTTACAACCGGTCCTCACGTGTATAAACTTTGCAGCATCCCCACAATTGTGTGATCAAAATTTGGGTGCTTGGTAATTAATTAATTAATTATTGACTGTTTCCTAGTATGATTTGATTGCTTATTGTAATTCTATTCTATTCTATATTCTATTCTTAAGAATAGAGAAGAGGCAAGGAAAGGTCCTAAAATCCAGTTTGACTCACTTAACAACTGCCTTGCTTGTTAGTGGAAACTTGGAGCTGCCAGCAATTGAACCCAATATTATATTCCTGTCTTCAAGGAGTATAAACCCTTCTATTCTTCACCATCCAGTCAGAACTGAAGAAGCTTCTTGGATGAGAAGCAAAACATCTTCAAAGAGAAACAAGAGTGTCCAGCTGCCTCCTGAAAAAGCACCTTTGGGACAACCATGACCTGGATGACTGAGAATCTCCACAAGACATTTATGATTTTAAATATTTATTTTGAGCCTGCCTTTTATTATTTTTATAAATAAAAGTGGTGAGAATACTTAATATTCCTTCCTTTTCCTATTTTGCCCATAACACTTAACGCTGTGAAATGGGTTATGCTGAGAAAGAGTGACTGGCCCTAAGTCATCACCCAACCCTGCTTTCATGCCTCAGGTGGGACAAGAACTCAGCCTCCTGATGATTGGCCCAAAATCACCCAGCCGGCTTTCATTCCTAAAGCAGGATTAGAATCCTCCTGAATTCTAATCTGCTACTTTCACCACTAGACCAAACTGGCTTCATTACTTTGAATTTTGTACTGTATTAAAAGTCTTATCCTACTCTTCTCCACTTTGAGTAATATTGTGGATCTCAATTTTAACATGAGATGGAGAAAAGGTTATTGATGTATAAATAAAGGCCAGATATGGTCTCACTTATAAAATTGGTGATAAAACATTCTTATACAACATAGAGAATTAGCACATGGTCACCACAGTAGAGAAATTTCTATGCTAACATTGATTACTAAGAAAAGGAGGAAAGTGGGTTTCTTTGTAGTTTATTCTAATTCTGTGACAGAACACAACGGGCAAAGAACGCTTGTAAACCTGTGGTTTCATTTATTTTGTTGATTTTGTTTCAAATTTCACTGTGTCTTCCCATTTCATCCTACCAGCAAAACCAGGTTCATCATAATATAACAATAACCACACCTAAGCATAGATTTTTACATTTCCTTAATCTAGACTTTTTTTATCGTTAATCCAGGCAATCTGTTGCAATTATGTACGTCATGTTTGTTTAACAAATGCGGTAGATGAGAGGAAAAATCCCTGACCAAGGAAAACATACTGCCAGAAACGACAATATTTAATTCTATCCAGCCATATTGTTGAAGAGAGAAACTTCAAACTATATAAAGCATCTATCTAAAAAGAGAAAATATCTGGTCTTGCTATTGTTGAGCATGTCTGGCTCTTTGTATTTTACATTGGTGCCTGGAAATTTGAAACAGTTTTTGAAGGGGGGGAGGAAAAAGAGCTTTCAAAAAGTGCTTGTTTCTGTCATGGAAACCTTTACAGGTAGTCCTAGACTTACAACAGTTCATTTAGTGACCATTCAAAGTTAGAACGGCATTGAAAAATGTGAGTTATGACCATTTTTCACAGGTACGACTTTGATCACACAAATGGCCAGCTGATCAAAATTCAGATGCTTGGCAACCAGTTCATATTTATGACCGTTGCTGGGTCCCATGGATGTGATCCCCTTTTGCAACCTTCCGTTCTGACCCAAACCTGGTTCCCAGAAAGCAAACACAAGATGAAGGCAGCAGTATAATCTGTTTAAGTTTCAGCTAAGAATCCCGTTTCTTCACAGATAAAAGGCTGCTTCCAACTAATTAGCTCTGACAAAAAAGAGCCTTGCCAAGTTTTTTCAAGTCTGACAAAAAACAACAGGTAAGAAATAGTTTACAAGAGTCTTCAAATACCAACTGTAATGTCCATGAGGCTGAGTTCAAAACGTCTTTGCCTGCTGCAAAGAAAGTTTATTACACAGCTGTCTTTTATCTTCTTGAGGGAGGGGCCATTACCTTGCCGCCTTATTCCTGAGTCGCCCGTGCTGTTGTAACTGCTCTTTCCTCCGAGCAATCCTTCGTGCAAGCGCACTTGACACAGGCCCCTCGGGAACCTCCTCATCGCTGCTGCCAGCTCCCACAATCTCTGAAGGCAGCAGTCCACTCTCTAATGGTCCTGGCCCCTCATCTAAGTCTTCGCTCTCCTCAGCTGTCTGCACCTACTGCCGGCTAACCACAACACCTTCTGACAAGCAAAATCAATGGGAAGACAGATTTACTTAAGAACCAGATCACTAACTTATCAGCTGCAGTGATTCACTTGACAACTGTAGCAAAAAAGGTGGTAAAATGGGGCAAAACTCCCTTAACAAATATCTCACTTAACAACAGAAATTTGGGTCATAAGTTGAGGACTACCTGTATATTTAGAAGCAGAAATATACATCTCTTGAACATCAATGGCCTTTTCGTCCTTCCACTCCCTGGTGTTCATCAAGAAACTTCCAAGAAAACCCAAGAATTTTCTTTTCCGTCTGCTTCCCTTGCGGTGGCCAATACAAAGAGAGAGGAAAGTATTTCGGGCTTCTTCTTGTTTGGACAAAAAGCGGAAAGATGATGGGCCACAGAAAGGACACAAGGTGCCCAAAAGCTTTGGGAATGGCGATGTTTTAAAGCAGTGGCATAATCTTCTCAGTTGCCGAAGTTAGGGGCCTTAAAATGTTACAGCTTATTGTTATTCCGAGTTGATCATCTCTCCTTTGCTTTAATAATTTTTCCTCATGCCTGGATGGTCCGTGAGTTGCACGATAATCACTCACACAGCTTTGTAATCAATGCCCAAAGTAATAGGATTCCGCTGGCCAACGGCAATTAATAAATTTGTGTCTTTTTTTAAAAAAAAAAACACTAGCAACTCGGGCCTGAAATACGACTGACTGGCTTTTGCTCATTTGCATATTTATTGCAGGGGAAAAATTCTCGCGGAATGATTGATGTGGAGTTCGCCTCTTGAATTCCAAGCAGCGCATTATTATGAAATGAAAAATGCCGGCCATACAGTTGATTAAAGTTGAAGACAGTGGAATCAGTGTTTTTTAAGATTGTGGGAGAATTAAAGGCATATTTTAATAGATGTTGACAAGAAGTGAACTAACAAAAGCAAAGCAAAGGATTTGCTTGAAAAGATTTAATCAAACGTGTTTCTTGGGGGATTAATTGTCAGGGATGACTGGGGGGGGGAGAGAGTGCGGCGGGTAAGGAGGGGCTGGCGTGGGGTTTGAATGAGGAGTATTGTTCTTGGGCCAACGTACCAAGCATTGTGTTTGACCTATGTTTTAACTTGGTTCTGGAGCAGTTGGTGAAGAGAATGCCAACTCATAAAACATTTACGTGTCCCGTAAATGCTAGACGTAGAATGTTAGCTTCAAATAAATCTTTATTTTAGTTTTGGGAGTGTGACTCTGGGCTCATGATTTAATTGGAGTAACTGCTAGAACCCTGACAGAGGAAGGCTCCTTCTAAAAGAATACAACGAGTCCTCGATTTACAACAGTTCCTTTAGTGATCGTTTGAAGTTACAGCGGCACTGGAAAAAAGCGACTTATGACTGTTTTCTGCACTTAGAACCAATGGTGGTATTCTATCGGCTTGGCCCAGTTCGTCTGAACCGATAGTAAAAAAACCAACTACCAGTTTGGCTGAACCAGTATTTCTTTTTTTTCCCCTCCTGACGATCAGCTGTTCTGATGATCAGCTGTGCCAGGATCCCCCTCGCTGTCTTACTCCTTCATCCAGGAGGCTTCCCTGAGGCTCAGGAGGCAAAAAAAAAAATGGAGTCACATGGTTACGCCCACCTGTCCACGCCCACAGAACGAGTAGTAAAACTATTTGCATCCCACCCCTGCTTAAAACTGCTGCGGCTGTCATGTGATCAAAACCCAGACGCTTGGCAACTGACTTGTCTTCGTGACAGCTGCAGTGTCCCGGGGTCACAGGATCCCCTTTTGCGCCCTCCTGACAAGCAGAAGTCAACGGGGAAGCCAGATTCACTTAGCGGTGAGGTTACTAACTTAACAACTGCAGTGATTCACTTAACAGCTGTGGCGAGTAAGGTTGTAAAATGGAGGTAAAATTCACCTAGCAAATGTCTCGGTTAGCAACAGAAATTTGGGGGTCAGATGTGGTTGTAAGTTGAGGACTACTTTTTCCTGAATGTTCAAATCAGTTAGTATTTGTTGCCTCAGTAACATGTTCCTAAGGGAAGATCTGAAAGGAGCTTTATCCACGTTTGTGATATTTCCTCAATTATATAAGTACCTTCGAGACCGCCTCCTCCCTTCCTCCCGCCGCCCGGTCCGCGCCCACAGGGAGGGCCTCCTTAGGATCGATTACTGTCGTTTGTCGACCACCTCGAGGAGAGCCTTCTCTGTGGCTGCTCCCACCCTTTGGAATGAATT
>JANHFN010008302.1:314245-331684 GCA_032468175.1 Toxicocalamus goodenoughensis
CCCACGCGCCGGTGGGGGGGGGGTTGGAAGAGTGAGGGAGCGAGGGAGGAGGAAAAACAAAAACAAAAAACATGGCGCGCGCGCGCGGGAGACCCGGGGAAACCATGGCAACCAACCGAGTGCCGCGCGCCGCCTGCCTGCCCGCCTGCTACCGCGCACGTGCCAGATGCCCCGCGCTGCCGCCGATGCGCTTGCAGAGAGAGAGAGAGAGAGAGAGAGAGAGAGAGAGAGGGTGGGGGGGGGCGCAAAAAAAGGCAGCGGAGAGCCGGGCAGGGAAGCGTTGCCTCTGAGCATGGGCAGAGTGCTTTGCTGCTACTTGGCAGATGGAAAAGGCAGAGGGGACCCGGGAGGGAAGCGTTGCCTCTGAGCATGGACAGAGTGCTCTGCGGTTGTTTGGCAGGTGGAAAAGGCAGAGGGGACCCGGGAGGGAAGGGTTGCCTCTGAGCATGGGCAGAGTGCTCTGCAGCTGCTTGGCAGATGGAAAAAGCAGAGGGGACCTAGGAGGAAAGTGTTGCCCTTGAGCATGGGCAGAGTGCTCTGCTGCTGCTTGGCAGATGGAAAAGGCAATAAAGTCAGATAATCAGCAGGAGTCCCTTTATTAGCTCCAACTTTGTCCCCAAAGTCCTGGTTACCTTCTGGGCTGGGGAAAAACTCTCCCAGGAACAGCCTGTGGCTGCAGAGAATCAAGTCCAAAACATGGTCAGCAGAAACTGTAACTGTAAGTCTAATCAAGTCAAGAGGTAATTTAGTCAAGCAGAGCAAGAGAAGTAATTCCAGACATGAAAGAATGGCAGTAATTCAACACGGTTGGGAGGATGCCAGGAACACATAATCAAAGTCAACATAAGATAAACTCACATTTGTTCCCAGCAAAGGACTCAGCTTGCATCTCTTTTAAACTCTCTTCCCAGGTGTGGCTAATGAAGGGAATCAGGGCCCTTTCCTCCCCCCCCCCATAAGCCATGCAACCCACATTGCTCCCTCCTCCATTCCTTCCTGCATGCCCTAGGATGAAAAAGGGGTGGGCCTGGGTCTTCCTCTGAACTCCCTCTCCCTTGTTCTACTCCTGCTCTGCCCAGCCAAACTTTGCCCTTCCCCAGTTTCCTACAGAGCCATGGAGCCACACTCCCATTCCCTTTCAGCTGTTCACCTTCCTCCTCTGATTCAGACTCCAACAGGGGCATGACAGACATGCTGAGGTGCTAATGTAGTTTTTCTGCATTCAGTTAAAATAATCTTCCAATTGATTTTTAAGGATAATCCTTCCTGCTTATATCCCAACAGGATGATGATGATCATGAATTTAATCTGTTTTTGTGCAACGTGTCCATTATTTCCATTTAGTGCATGGGGAGGGCCTTTGCCCTTCACTATTAATGGGTTGCTTTGACTTTGATATTTTAATTTATAAAAAAATTGCATGTTCCAACAGAACTGCTACCATTTGTGGGTGAAAGGTAAGAGACTTACGAGAACTGAACTCCATATTTTTGTTGCTAAACCAAACAGTTCTCAACTCATAAAATGTTTCTATGGTCTTTTTAGAGTTGCCAACAGAAAGTGGGGGGGAAGAGGTTTGAAGGTGCAGTGCGGCAGTTTGGAAATCAAAAGTGCATTCCATAAATAGTTTTTCAAAGATAGTAACTAGGAGACTGAAGTTTCTGCCACCACAAAATTCTAGCTGGAGAGCATGATTGATGACTCTTGGCTATGGATGTGTCCCATTGGAGAATATGAATTACAATACACTCAGAGGGGTGGGGGAAAACCAGGGTCAAGGGTGACAATCGATGTGTCTCAGAGTTGGCTACACCCAGGCAGTTCCGGCAAGTTAACTCCCAATAAATCCTTTTGAAGTTTTGGAAGTTTGGCTTGAGACTCATGATTGAATTGGGGTAACTGCTGGAATCCTGACAACAGTTGTTAAGTGAGTTTTGTCCCGTTTTATGCTCTCTTGCCACAGTTTTAAGCAAATCACCGCAATTGTTCAGTTAGTAACTCGGTCGTTAAGTGAAGCATTGACTTTGCTTCTCAGGAGGTCGCAAAAGATGAACTCACAGCTCCAGGACACTGCAGCCGACGTAAGTACGAATCACTTGCCAAGCGTCTGGACTTCGATGTGACCAGGGGGATGCTGCAAAGGTTGTAACTTTGAAAAACGGTCATAAGTCACTTTTTTTCAGTGCTGTCGTAACTTTGAAAGTTTACTAAACGAACTGCTGTTAAATCGAGAAGTACCTGTACACGAACTGGCTTCATTTTTTTTTCTCCTGATGGTCATTGTCAATCTCAAATAGGGATGTAACAATTGAATAAATATTAATGGATGCAATACATCTTCCTCCACTTCTTTCCACAATTGTATGAACTTCTTTGGCGAAATAAATTTGCCAGAGGATTTGCCTGGTGGTGCTGGCAGCCCAACCTCAACCCAGTCCAGGAGTCTCTCCCTCTTGCCTGGACT
Source organism: Toxicocalamus goodenoughensis (assembly GCA_032468175.1). Lineage (NCBI taxonomy): Eukaryota > Metazoa > Chordata > Lepidosauria > Squamata > Elapidae > Toxicocalamus > Toxicocalamus goodenoughensis. The sequence goes on from JANHFN010008302.1 coordinate 316,710, forward strand.
GTTTTGCCTTGGGATAATGGGGAGACCAAATTTTTCTGACTTTTGCAGAGAAAAATCTGTTAGGTGAGACCCAAGCTGCATTTTCCAAACCGGTTGTGAATGACACAGACCCCTTAGAAGCATGAATTCACTTCCATCTCCTTTGAAAAAGGAAAACAGAGCAAAAGTGCTTCTCTGGGAAACAACATGAATAATTTCTTCTCTACTCTCTGAATGTCGTAGTTTCAGTTCAATACAGGAGCAAATTTTGAGATCTGCTTGAACTACAGAATAGTGGTTTTTTTTTCTTTTCCCTTTAAAACTTACCCGCCCAAAAAGTCCCAAATATCTTCTTCCATCTCCAAAGTACGATCTTGAAATCACTCTTAAGATTAAAAAAAAAAGACATCTTTGGTTGCAGTTTGTTTCTAGTTAATGCTATCATCATCTTTTAACTACCCTTGAGGGGTGGAGTCTGGGCAACTGATTGGAGCTAGCAGAGTGTTTTACTGGCCGGATGCCTTTCCTGTCGCAAATGCAGAGTTTTGTTCAGCTGATATATTTCTCAGCGTACCCAGAGAGAGAAATATCTGCCTTCCCTTAGGATTGAACTCACAGCCTCCTGATTGTGAGGCAAGAGATTCACCTCTAGGTCACTGTACCGCTCTTCTAGCTAACACTATCCTACTAGTTGTCAACTAAAAAAATACTCCTTTGGTTTTTTTAGTTGCCAGCAGAAAGGGAGTGGGAGAAAGTAGTGCATTCCTCAAATGCTTCAGGTAATTGCTAAGCAGCAGAAGCTGTTGGCGTGCAAGAATATTACTGGAGAGCACAATTGATGACTCTTGGCTATGGATGTGTCCCATTGGAGCATATACATCCAGGAGGTGAGGGGAAGACCAGGGTCAAGGGGGAAATGAATGATGTATTTTAGTGTCGGCTGCACCTAGCTACATGGCCACTCCTAATAAATCAATCCATCCCACATTTAAGAAGTAATTGGTGGATGTTTTCCTGCCAATTAGCATTGGTGGGAGGCCCCCAATGAAGCCAACTCGACCAATCACTTTCCTTAACTTGCTGTGAGGTCAGCATCAATCACTGAATTTCCCCCGACCCCCCAAAAAATACGCAAAAGAAAAATTATGGAATAACAATTACAGTATATTAATATGGATATTTTTTATCCAGAGCATATAAGGCACACACATCATGTTTTAAAATTGCAGAACAATGGTACAATGCAAACGACTGAAGTTTTTTTTAAAGGTATTACTGTTAGAAAACATAAAAAGTTCAGAAAGCTGGCTTTTCTAAATGTAGAATTTTTTATATGAGATCCCAGCACAATGCAACAATTTTGGACTTAGCTTCTATCAGTTGTAGCATGGACTGTGATCAGGGAGGATGGAATCAAACATTTATATAGTTACACACTCCCTAAGGAAGCAGGGAAAGTTTCAAAAGTCTTTATAATGCCAGCAATCTTATAAACTCTTATCTATGTCCAAAGAAGAGAAGGTTACACCTGCAAATTTTTCATATAATGTTACTGCTTCTTTTAATTGACATATTAATCAGATGACTTGTTGCATGACACATATAAATAAATATACTTCAAGTTATATTTGCTTTGGAGAAGCAAGGGCTCACACAGAGTATGATAATTATTGTTATAATTCAAGTCAGTCAAATTCATACCAGAATAATACAATAAACAGAGTTGGAAGGGAACCTTGGAGGTCTTCTAGTCCAACCCCCTGTTCAAGGAGAGAAACTCTATACCATTTCAGACAGATGGTTGTCCAATCTCTTCTTAAAAGCCTCCAGTGATGGAGCATTTTACAACTCCTGGAGGTAAGCAGTTCCATTGATTAATTGTGCTAATTGTTCTAACCATCAAGAGAACATATTATAAATTTAGTTAGTTAGATTCTCCATGCAAAGATGCAATAGTTGTTATGAATTACCAGGATGAATGGAGGTTAAAAAGAGGAATTGTCCCATTTTAGAAAATAAATACCTTTTTAAATACATATATGTATCTATATATGTATGTATGCATGCATGCATGTACGGTATATACTGTAGAGCCAAAGCACCATATTGCCATGGATATGTAAGTTTTCTGGATTTGGCTCACAATACATAGAGCATGGAAACAGTCTGTAGAACAAATGGCTCTTTGAGTATGTTTATTTTTCGAACATTTTATTTTTAAATGGCCTGACAGAACAGGTTGAACATTAAAAGAATTTAAAAGGTGTTTGATATAGCAAGAAGAGCTTGAGAATTCAATACATACAGTGAGTAAGGCTAACTATCAGGTGTGCCTCTTGTTTCTCCAGGAATTATGGCACTAGTATTTTAAGGAATAATTATTAAAAAAAAATATTGCTGGGGAAAAAAATAACCTTTGCTTTTTTTAAAACAGCTGGTAAAATAAGAAGCCCTTGGACGGTATTTCTTCTAGAGACCAAATATTACTGTACCAAAATATTTTAAAGTTTCCACGGCATTTACTACACCAAATACGGCAACTTTTAAGATTTATGGACTTCCAACTCCTAGAATTCCTCAGCCAGCCATGCTGGGAATTCATAAGTCTTAAAGTTACCAAGTACATACATAATAACAGAGTTGGAAGGGACCTTTGAGGTCTTCTAGTCCAACCCCCTAAAGGCAATGCTGGCTTAGTAGGATGCAGGATCATCAGCTCCAAAAATCCAGATTCTAATAAGGAAAGGAGTGTCCTGCAGAGAGCAAGCCTGTTCTTGGAAGCCAAGTATCAAGTCACTACCAACAAATCCCTCCCTGCAAAGGATTTATTTACAGGCAGTCCTCAACTTACGACCTTCTTTCAGAGACTGTTCGAAGTTATAACGGCATCAGAAAAAGTGACTTATGGCTATTTTTCCCCACTTATGATACTGCCACAGCATCCCTGTGGTTACGTAATCAAAAGTTGCACACTTGGCAAGCATTTATGACAGTGGTGGCTAGCCTTTTTGGGTTCCTGTGCCAAAAATTGTGCGTGCGCTTGCATGCTCACGCTAACATGCCAGCACCAAGAAGGCAATGCGTGTGCCCCCTATGCATGCACACGCAATCCCCAACCTCACCCCACCCTTACCTGCACTGTGCCTCACAGCTGATTTTCATCCGGTTTGAGGCCTTTTTCGCCCTCCCAAAGGCTTGAGGAAGGCTTCTGCAGGCTTCAGCAAGCTTTGTAGACTGAAAACTAGCCCCGTTTCATCACTTCCTGTTTTTCTGGAAATACCGGAAGTGACAAAACAGGGCTAGTTTTCGGCCTGCAAAGCCTGCAGAAGCCTTCCTCAAGCCTTTGGGAGACCGAGAAAGGCCTCAAACCGGCCGAAAATCAGCTGTGAGGCGCACGCATGCGCAGTGAGGTAAGTTTGCCTGCAGCTCGTGTGCCAGCACAAATAGCTCTGCGTGCCACCTGTAACACACGTGCCATAGGTTCTCCATCACGGATTTATGATATTTGCAATGTCCTGAGGTCTCCTTTTGTGACCTTCTGACAAGCAAAATCAATGGGGAAGCCAGATTCGCTTAACAACCGGGTTACTAACTTAACAGCTGCAGTGATTCCCTTAACAGCTGTGGCAAGGAAGCCATTCATTTAGTGACCATTTGAAGTTATGACATCCGTGAAAAAGAAGGGACATATGACCAGTTTTCACTCTTATGACCGTTGCAGCACCCCCCCTGGTCGTGATCAAATTTCGGGCGCTTGGCAATGGATTCATATTTATGATGGTTGCATAGTCCCCGGGGTCACGTGATCCCCCTTTTGCAACCTTCTGACAAGCAAAGACAAAGACTGCCTGGTTGTTAAGTGAATCTGGCCTCTCTGTTGACTTTGCTTCTCCAAAGGTCGCAAAACGGCAGTGGTTCGCTTAACAATGGCAGCAAGAAAGGTGTTGTGGTCTATCGGCCCCTCCAGCAGCCAAATCAGAGGAGGAGGAGTGAAAGTCAGGGTCAGCATCAGGGCAACCCGGGAACTCCAAGCGGGAAGAGGGAATGGACCTGGCAGAGAGAGAGAGAGAGAGGAGAAGCCTGGACCGTCCATCAACCCTCAGATGAAGAGTCAACAGCCCCCAGGTCTGGAGGTGGCTGCTGAGGAAGAGGAGGAATAGCTGAGTCCAGTGCCTGATGCACGGATGCACAGAAGGCAGAAGAGAGGAGAGCAGTGGAAATCTATGGTCCGGTCCTTGGGACAGAAGAACCAGGTCTGGAGGTGGCTGATGAGGAAGAGGAGGAACAGCTGGCTCCAGTGCCTGATAAGCAGAAGGCAGAGGAGAGGAGAGCAGTGGAAATTTATGGGCCGGTCCTTGGGATGGAAGAGCCACCACTGCTAACGAAGCCCCACCCTAGCTCTGGGGGTAAAAGGCAGGGGGCGGAGATGAATAGATGTGGCAGACAATATTCATCTGCCTGCCAGACAGACTTGTTACCTTGCGGTGAGAGAGAAACTTTTTGCCGGGGCTGCCAGGACTCCTAATAAAGGAATCTTTGAGTTAACTACAGAGAGTTTGTCGTGTTTGGGGAGTTGCGTCAGAACAAAAGGTGGTGAAATGGGGCAGAGCTCACTTAGCAACTGTCTTGCTTAGCAACTGAAATTTTGGGCTCCATGGTGGCCGTACATTAAGGACACCCTGTACCGCAATGCCCTATTTAGGCAGAATGCTTTTCAACACCTTGTTTGATTCCGAGCACAAGATGGAGGAACCAGTTAAACTGGACAGTCCAGCCTTTGTCCCGACAAACTTCGATCTGGTCTAGAAAATACTTCTTAGCATCCTCTTCATGTTTGCCGACCGTCAGTGCATCGCGGATGTATTCAATGTCCTCCTTGCTGGTGAGCTGCGGCATCCCTGTCATCAGCATCATCGAAAAGAGGATGATGAGGAGATTGGTGTGTTTCCGAAGAGCGAGGTAAGCCCGGACGCAAATATCCTGCAGAATGAACAAAATGTCCCGGTCAAATTAGAATGAAATAGAAATAGAAATAGAAATAGAAATAGAAATAGAAATAGAAATAGAAATAGAAATAGAAATAGAATAGAATAGATGCACAGAGTTGGAAGGGACCTTAGAGGTCTTCTAGTCCAACCCCCCTTGCTTAGGCAGGAAACCCTACACCACTTCATACAAATGGTTCTATCCAATCTCTTCTTGAAAACCTCCAGTGTTGGAGCATTTACAACTTCTGGAGGCAAATTATTCCACTGATTAATTGTTCTCACCGTCGGGAAATTTCTCTTTAGTTCTAGCTTGCTTTTCTCCTTGATTAGCGGCTTCATTTTTTTTTTGCACCGAATTATAGGTAATCCTCGACGTACAACCGGTCACTTAGGAAGCTCTCCTCAAAGCTTTGTGGATTTCCTCCAGGCTATTCATGACCCGGGTTTGAAGTTCCGATTGCCAGGCCTCCTGTGAACATCTGGTTGCATTTTGGACACTTGGCAACCCAGGCTGCATTTATGGTCATTTTCAGCATCCCGCTGTCCCACGGCTGTGATTTATGACATTTTTTTGCCTGAAACTGGCATTCACTTCCGGTTTCTGGCAAATAAATGCCTATTGTGAACAACTGATCTGTTTAACGATCACTGCGTTCGCTCAATGACCACTGCCAAAAAGATGATAAAATAAGGCGTGGTGGTCACATGATTCCCCATAGTGATTCAATTCACAACCAGCACAACTAATGACCAGTACAATATACAACTGGAGTTGCAGGCTCATTAACGGCCATAAGTCAAGGACTATCTGTGTAACCTCTCACCAATTTTCCTTTACAAAGTGTTCCAGTAAAGCGATTCTTTGCATGATTCATCCAATCAACCAACAAAATGTAATTGTAGTAAATATTTATACAGTTATTTCAAGTCATCCAATTTATTTCACATACACCAAGTCCAGTAATCCATATAGTGGTGTTCGACCACACCAAGCACACCTTGAAACATAACGACGGGGTCTTTCTTTAGTACAGTTCCGGGAAAACAATATAAAAAATAAAAGCAATACAAAAAACTAAGGTATAAAAACAATATAAAATTACCATATAACACAGTCCTGTAGGGGATAGAGTAGCAGACCCCGGGAAAAGATTTAAAAGAGGAATCAGCCTGGAATTCCTCTGTAGACACAAGTGAGCTCCGTCCAACCTCCCTTGAATTCTATGGGGACCCTTATTTAATTCCTAGCAGGTGCTATTAGTTGAGAAGATTCCTGTACATAGGCTGTTTAGCAATAAATCAATTTAATTGGATATCACCTGTGGATATCATCTTTTAGTGCCGGACAATCCATAGCCAAAGTGTACCAAACCTTTAATTGTGCAATTTGATGTTGTTAAGCACACACACACCCCAGACTTTTGGAGTGGAAGGCCATAATAACACCATTTAAATAAATATCAATAGCACCTAGACTTATATACCCCTTCGTAGTGCTCTCTCTAAGTGGTCTACAGAGTCAGTATATTGCTCCCAGAAATCTGGGTCCTCATTTTACCAACCTTGAAAGGACAGAAGGCCTGAGTCAACCTTGAGCCAATCAGGACTGAACTCTTGACAGAGGGCAGTCAGCCTGCAATACTGCATTCTAACCACTGCGCCACCACACAGAAGAAACACTTTTAATTTTATTCAGCACCATCAAACAACCATATCTGCAATATCCTTGGGGAGAACTTGACAGGTGGACAAAAATGCCAAATCCGGTCTAAATATCTGATTATGTGACCAACTACAATAATATGCTGGTTGGCGGATTCTGAGAGTTGAGTCCATATATCCTACAATTGCCACGTTTGAAAAACACCGATCTAAGCTAAGCCCTATTCTCGTTTTTTTATCTGTAAGCCCAGCCCAGAGTGAAAATAAAGAATGAAGTTGGGTGTTTTCTGTTTTCCAAACAACCATTCCAGGGTTCACACAGGCAAGAAGACATCTGATAGTCTGTATCAGAACATGGCTTATTATTCCAATAGAAGACGATATTTGTGGTTCAGGGTTGAAATGGGGGGTCCTTGATGCTCTCCGAGTTTGTTTTCTTGCAGACGTTTCATGACCCGAACTATGTAGCATCATCAGTGTACATGAGACAAAGCAAACAAACAATGAAGCGGAAAACTAGACCCCCACCAACACTGGCAGGACAGGCTCCTGTATATAAACAGGCACTAAATCCGACACTCACTAGCGCTGATGATCTTCCTTAGGTGGGTAGTGAAATGTCTGCAAGCAAACAGCCAAGCTCAGACAGCACCAAGGATTCCTCAGAGCTTCATGTCTTTGATATTAGGAGGATGGACAGAAGATTCAAAATTTGGATTATTATTTTTTGAAAAACAACTCTTGAGATGCCAAGTATTTTTATTGCTTAAAAAACAAAACAAAACAAAACCTCAACCGTACTTTGAATATGTCAGCGAAAGGAAACGGTTGCTGAGACAGGGAGGGAGGAAGAGGAAGAGGAAGGGAGAGAGAGAAAGGAGGAGGGAGGGAGGAAGAGAGAGGGAAGGAGGTAGTAAGATGGAACAAGAAAGAGAAGGAGGGAAAGAGAGGAAGAGAGAGAGGGGGGTGGAGAGGGAGAGAAAGAGAGCAAGAGGGAGCAAGGAAGAGAGGGAGAGAGGGAAAGAGAAAGAGTAGGAAAAAGAAGGAGGAAAGGAGAGAGGGATGGAGAGGAAGAGAATGATAGGCAGTGGGAGAGAGAGAGAGAGAAAAAGAGGAAGAGGGAAGGAGAGAAGAGGGGGAGAGAGAAGAAAAGAGAGGGAGAGTAAGAAGGAGAAAAGAGGGAGAGAGGAGAAGAGAAGGGAGCATTGGAGAGATTGAGATTTCTATAAAAATAGCAGGTAATAAACCAAACAGACAGACTTGCCTCATTCCCTCCAGGAAGCCTGTTCATCTGTACCAACTGGCCTTGGTCATCCAGGACAAGCTCCGTATATGTCAGCAAATCAAAAGGCAAAGGAGGAGCAGGAAGAATCGCAAATTCCTTCATAAAGTCCCATAATTTGATCAAAGCCTATAAGAATCAGAAGGGGAGGGGGGTTTGATTATTTTTTAGCCTTTTCGTTATTTTTTCGAATCATGCTGATCTTTGGGGCTTGGTGGACATGTAACAAGAAACTAAGATTCTGTCTGCTGAACTTGGGATAAAATCAAACACGTGTCGCATATCGTGGTTTGTTTTCTATCAACCTAGATTCAAGTAGAAAGCACGAACTAAAAAAGCCTTCGGGGGCCCACGGGTAGCCTCTCCTCCAAAAGCTGCTGCTGTGTTTCGTAATTGAAGAAGCTTCTTGGATGAGAAGCGAAATGTCTTCAAAGGAAAAAAAAACAACCAGAAAGTCCAGTTGCCTCTTGAAAAAAAGCACCTTTGGGACACCTTCCACCTTCCTTACCTGCCGAAACATTTCAGGAATATCATACACGTAGGTTGTCCCCAGGGACTGGGCCTGGAATCTCTTCGACTGGAGTAAGTCCTTTGTCACATACGGAGTATTGATCAGCATCCCGTGTAGGGGCCCTTGCTTATCGCCATAAGCCTGGAACATAATCTGAAAAGAAGAGAATGTACATCCAGGATTAAATCAAATCGTCGTGATGATTTGTTTAAATCCCTCAATCTCGATTCAGATATGGTCTACGTCCAGAAAGGCTTTCGACAAGCTTTAAGCCTTCAGTTAGCCGAGAATCCTGGAAACTGTATTCCAACAGATCAGGAAAGCAGCTAAGAGACAATATAGGTAGTCCTCAATTTACAACGTGGCCCAGAATTTCCACTGATAAGCTAAGTGAGTCGCACCCAATGTTATGACCTTTTTTTGGCAGAGTTGTTAAGCAATTTCCTGCAGTTGCCAAGTGAATCATGTGGTTGTTAAGCAAATCTAGCTTCCCACATTGACTTTGTGTTCGTCAGAAGCCAGCTGGGAAGGCCATAAATAGCAATCATATGATCCCAGGATGCTACAACACAATAAATACAAGTCAGTTGCCCTGGGGCTGCTGTGACAGTCATATCCATGGGGATGCTGCAAAGGATCGGCTGTCATTTCATCATTTTTATCATCTTTTAAGCCACCAGGCATTGCTTCAAAGGGTGGCATATGAATTTAATATATAAATAAGGCACTTTTTTCCAGTCCTTCCAAATAATCACTAAATGACTGCAGCCTTTAAGTCCTCGACTTAACCACAACTGAGCCCATCATTTATGTTGACAGGTGAGAAATTTGTTAAGTGGGTTTTGCCCCATTTTACAACTTTTCTCACCACGATTTTGTCAAGTGAATCACTGCAGTTGTTAAATAAGTAAGACGGTCGTTAAGGGAATCTGGTTTTCCCATGGACTTTGTTCATCAGACGGTTACAAAAGGGGAGATCGCTTGACCCCGGCATACTGCAACCATCATAAATTGAGTCAGATGCCAAGCATCTGAATGTCAATCATGTACGGTCGCAAGTGAGAAAAATGGTCATAAGTTATGTTTTTCAATGCCGTTTGCAACTTCGAACAGTCACTAAGCAAACTGTGGTAAGTCGAGGACTACCCTTGAACAATTGAGCCCCAAATTTCCATCTGCTAAGCAAGACAGTGGTTAAGTGAATCTTGCCCCTTTTTACGACCTTTCTTGCCACCGTTGTTAAGTGAATCCCTGCTGTTGCTAAGTTAGTAATACGGTTATTAAGTGAATCTGGCTTCCCCCATTGACTCAGCTTATCAGAAGGTCGTAAAAGAGAATCGCTTGATCCCAGGACACCGCAACCATCATAAATATGAGTCAGTTGCCAAGCGGCTGAATTTTGATCATGTGACCATGGGGATGATACAACGGTTGTATGAAAAAATGGTCCTAAATTATGTTTTTCAGCACCTTCAAACAGTTCTGAACAAATGGTTGTAAGTCTAGCACTATTATATTGAAATGGGAGCTAAGGATCAGAGATGTGGAGGCCATAAGCCAAAGAGAAACAGTTTTCCAATGAAAATCCTGCATTAAGTGAAATCTATAAGAACAAGGAGCTTATAGTGGACTATAGAAGGAACGGATCAGACATCCAGCCCTTGCTTATCAATGGAGACTGAGTGGAGCAAGTGGCCAATTTTAAGTTTGTGGGTGTTACCCTAGAAGAAGACCTGACCTGGGGTGCTCATATTGCAGCCCTGGTCAAAAGGGCCCAGCAGAGATTATACTACCCTAGACTTCTCAGGAAACAACAATTGAATGAAAAACTGCTGGTGACCTTCTACCGCTGCACCAGAGAGAGCATTTTAACATACTGCACCTCTGTATGGTTTGCCAATGGCACAGTGGCAGATATGAAATCATTAAAGAGGGTTAACGTCATTGCCCAGAAGATCATTGGTTGCCCTCTCCCCTCTTTGGAAGAGCTTTATAGCTCCCTCTGCCTTAAGAAAGTTCAAAACATTCTCAAAGATCCATCTTATCCTGAGAACCCCTTTTTTTTTAAAACTATTACCTTCTGGCAGACGGTACAGACTAATAAAAACAAGGACAAATAGGCTGAAAAAACAGCTTCTATCCTAGGGCAGTAGCTCTGTTGAATTCTACTGAATAGTGTTGGTGCGGTGTTGGGGGTTTTCAATTCAATGTGCGGAGTGTGAAGGATGTGTGTTTGTGTTTATTTTCATGGTCACGATGTACACTGAAGATGGTGTTTGATTTCATTGTATGAGGTGCAATGACAATAAAGGAAACTAAACTAAATAGGCTTCGTTCTCAAAACAAAAATTTTTTCCACATCGACTGCTTTGATCTTAAGTGGATGCCAAATTGCAGGCTGAGTGTTTTATGAGAAGGATTGAAAGGCTGTAATAATCCAGGAGGACAGAAAAAATATATGAAATCTTTCTTCTGAGCCCTTTGATCCGAACCCCATAGCCACTTTCCACTGCTTATTTCTCTTTATTGGAGATTTGAATTCTTGTGAGAGACAGCCGACGTGCCTGAACCTAAGACACAGTGGCAAAAGAGTGCAGAACGATTAAACAGCGCAGGACACTCAGATTTCAAAAGTGCTATTTTTAATCTGCTGACTTTATTTTATTTTAAAGATACCTACTCGGCTCTGAACGGTTGGGGATAGAGCAGCATGGAAATGTTAGGAAATAAAAGTAAATATATATTTTAAAGGTCTTGAATAGGGGCTTAGTCCAGAATGTTGATGGACATACATTACATATATAGGAGGGAAAAAACTAGAGTTCTTGACAAATATGTAAGATAGGAAAGGCTCACTCCTATCTGAACTGCACGTTGAGCAGAAAGAAGGGAGAGAGAAACAGGAAGTTCTCTTGTCTTTCAAAGAATAGACTCATTTGGCTAACAATAAGCCAGCTGAGAAACAAAAACATTATGCAAAGATATTTAATATCTTTCTCTTGCCGTTAACCCCAGTGGTGAATTAGACTTAAAAATAAAATTTAAAAAATGTTGAAATTATGTATATATTTACTTACTTACTTACTTACTTACCTACTTACTTACTTATTTACTTACCTACCTACTTACTTACTTACCTACCTACCTACTTACTTACTTACTTACCTACTTACTTACTTACTTACCTACTTACTTACTTACTTACCTACCTACTTACCTATTCACATTCTACCAGATAGTTCTGGCTTTCACGTTGGACCATTGGATCCTTCCCAAGGACATAGAACAATAAAGGCTTCATTGTAATATATGTGCTGTTCCCCAAAATGCAACTTTTGGTAACTTACAAATTGAGATTCTGTCTATCCCTATTTTGTCCAATTAACAGAACAACAGAGTTGGAAGGGACCTTGGAGGTCTTCTAGTCCAACCCCCTGCTCAGGAAGGAAGCCCTATAACATTTCAAACTAATGGTTGTCCAATCTCTTCTTAAAAATTTTCAGTGATGGAGCGTCTACAATTTCTGGAGGCAAGTCATTCCAGCGATTAATTGTTCTCATTGTTGACAAATCCTTAATTCTAAGGTTGTTTCTCTCCTTGATTAGTTTCCATCCATTGTTTCTTGTTCTGCTTTCAGATGCTTTGGAGAATAGCTTGACTCCTTCTTCTCTCTGGCAGCCCCTGAGATATTGGAACACTGCTATCATGCCATCCCTAGTTCTTCTTTCATTAAACTAGACCAACTCAATTCCTGCAACCATTTAGCTTCCAGCCTCCTAATCAACTTTGTTGCTCTTCTCTGCACTTTTTCTAGAGTTGTGATGACCCAGGGTGTGGCACAAAGGCAACACAGTCAGATAAGCACTAAGAGTCCCTTTATTATCTCCAACTTTGCCCCCAATGTCCAGGTTACCTTCACCTGGAGAAAAACTCTCCCAGGAACAGCCTTTGACTGCAGAGAATCAAGTCCAGAACAAGGTACAAACTGTAACTTAAAATCCAAACAAACCAAACTGAAGTAATTAGTTTGTCAGGGCAGGAGCAGGAATTTCAGACTTGAAAGCATGGCAAAACTCACACAGTTGGGAAGATGCCAGTAACACAGATAAGCCACAACAATACAAGTTAAAGTCATGTTTGCTCCCAACAGCCTGCTGCATGCAATTTCCTTTTTTAAATACACTGTGTTCCCAGCTGCAGCTAATGAAGGGAATCAGGGCCTTTTCCTCCCCCGTAAGCGACACAACCCACGTTGCTCTCTTCTCCGTTCCTCCCTGCATGCCCTAGGATGAAGAGGGGGTGGGCTTGTGTCTTCCTCTGAATTCCCTCTCCCTTGTTCTATCTCTCCCAAGCTCTGCCCAGCTGGACTTTGCCCTTTCCCAGTTTCCTCCACAGCCAATGGAGCCACACTCTCACTCCCTGTCAGCTGTTCTGCTTCCTCCTCCAAGTCAGATTCCAACAGGGCCATGACAAGAGTCTTAATTTTTTTTTTAATATTGTGGCAATCAAAACTGTATGCAATATTCCAAATGTGGTCCTGGAATAATGGAATAACGTCATACCAGGACATTATAAAGCAGTACTACAGTTGCTTCATGTCCTCCTTCTTTCTATATTCATCGATAGGACAATCCAAGATTACCAAGCACATTATCCTGAGTTCGCTGTTATCCTGATCCTGTTGGCATATCAAAACATTGAGAGATGCAGTCATGCAAAGAAGTAAAATTACAGTCTGCATTTATAAATGTTAAGTCTAAAGCAGGCTTCCTTACCACAGTGCACAACTGCCAGAATTGTAAGTCAGTAGGACTGCTTGTTTTCACTTTGTATTTCTCATCGAGTTCCTTCTCAAATTTCTTGCAGTTCCATTTTTATTGCTCTTTTACCATGGAGTTAGAATTTATGATGATGTTTCTATGCTTTTTTTTCTGCCTGCAATAAGCTGCTATGAATGGCTCTTCAAATGGGTCTTCAGCTTGGCAGAGAAAGCAAATGGTCTCTAAATCTATATAAATAAGTAGCTCTTTCTGAAAATTGTACGCTAATAAAGGAGAATATTTGTAGTTCAGGGTCATGAGGAGTCCTTGGTGGTCTCTGAACGTGGTTGTTTTCTTGGAAACGTTTCATTACCCAAACTAGGCAACATCCTCAGTGTTAGTGAGTGTAGAGTTTCAATAAAGAATATTTTTGACTCAGGGTTAAACTGTGGGGTCCTTGGTGCTCTCTGAGCTTGGTTGTTTTCTTGCAGACGTTTCATTACCCAACTAGGTAACATCATCAGTGCTAGCAAGGAGTGCTCTTTGCTGTCAGTTTATATTCTGGTGTCTTGCCTGTCTGGGTGGGTGTCGGTGGTCTTAGAGCCCAATATTTATAAGACCACTCTACGCACACAGACAAACAAGTCACCAGAATATAAACTGAGAGCAAACAGCACTCCTTACTAACATTGATGATGTTACCTAGTTAGGTAATGAAATGTTTGCAAGAAAAGAACCAAGCTCAGAAAGCATCAAGGACCCCTCATCAAATTATAATTTATGTTTATTATCTCAAGTATCCCGAAAAGCAAGGATGCCCACTTAACTAGGTGCATTTAGTCATCTGCAATGGTGGAGAAGATGAAAAGCTTTTATTCTGAGCCTTGACAACAAGTCACTTGAAGATGCAAGAACATCTCTGGATCTTAAAATGGCACAACTTGCATAAATTCTATCCATGTTTTAATTGTTTTATTTTTTTTAAGGTCTACATCTCGGGAGATTTCAGCAGTCCCATGTGAGATTTTGCCACCACTGTCCATGCTTTCATGAGTTCTCACAGCAAAACACTTTAAATACAATTACCCCATGCGATTTCAGTCATATTTTTCATTGCATCTGGAGTTTAAAATATTGTCATCCTCTGCATTATTCTCACTCAGAGTAAAAGATTTGTTTGGATCTTCCATGAAACAAATTGGTACAAGAGAAAATTTTGGACTATTGTATTTTGGCTGCAAATAATCCAGAATATCATGAAAGGGTAACAAACAGATCTGTGGTGGGATTCAAATTTTTTTACTACCGGTTCTGTGGGCTTGGCTTGGTGGGCGTGGCAGGGGAAGGAGACTTTGAAATCTCCAGTCGGAGGTGGTATTTGCTGGTTCTCCGAGCTACTCAAAATTTCTGCTACTAGATCTCCAGAACTGGTCAGAACCTGCTGAATACCATCTTTGAAACAGATGCCGAAAGTTCTTTTTACTGTAATCTAGTGGTCCTCTTGAATTTTGCAGACCAGATCCCACAATCCTACATAAGCCAGCTTCATTGTATTATTCATTATCTCTATGATTAAATGAATCAATGTATAGCTAGTTCATGACAATTTTGCACCAGCCACTTTTCTCATCCATTATTTCGAGGTGTATATGGGGGAGTTTCTGAATTTTCTTGTTTTAATGTATACATTTTACGTGCCATTTCCCTTCATGTATAAATACAACTTTCCTCAATGTAGAATTTATGTTTACCGACAGAGGTGGTATTTAGCAGGTTCTGACCAGTTCTGGAGA
>JANHFN010008302.1:352426-369020 GCA_032468175.1 Toxicocalamus goodenoughensis
ACTGGCAGAGGGCTGCAGGAAACCGTCGCAGCTGAAACGGATGTCAAGCTGGCTATGCCCCTGTCCCCCCCCGCCTCCCCACCGAGGTCAAACACTACCCTGATGTGGCCCTCCATGAAACTGAGTTTGACACCTCTAATCAAGATATAGTAGGTATTCCTGTAGGAGGATTGACAGAATATGGCGGTGGAGTCAAAAGAGGAACCAGCTTAGAGTCTCTACATAGTGACAAACGGACTAAGTCCAACCCCTCTTGAATTCTGTTAACCATTATCTAGGGCCAAAATAGTGGTAACCATTAGTTGACTACTTTCCTGTGCATCGCATGAGCAATGAATCAGTCTGATTGGAACTTAACCTGTAGCTTTTGTCTTTCACTGCTGAAGTTTCAATGAACATCACTTGGAAGTGAATATCAGGATGTACAGTAGTGAATTTCATATATCACATTAAAAAAAAGCATCATTATAAAAGAAAAAAGAAGTGAGTCTATGGCATGAGGAGTGACATCACTTCCCCTAGCCCACTACTTTAATCCCGATACGTTATTTAATTATATTCATTTTTCAGCCAGGAAGAACAGAAGCAAGTCAGGAGGTCAAATTTTCCTACTTACCGGTCCCAATCAATCAGTAGCATAAATATAACAGGGAATTTGCGGCTGAAGGAAGTTCCCAAAAATGAATTTTCAAAAGGCAACCAGTTTTGTTGTTGTTTTCCTTGAAAATGTTTCGCTTCTCGTCCGAGAAGCTTCTTCAGTTCTGGATGAGAAGCGAAAACGTTTTCAAGGGGAGAAAAAAAAAATCAAGTAAGTCCAGTTTCTTTTTGAAAAGCTCCTTTGAGACAACTGTGACCTGGATGGCTGAGAATCCACAGACATTTGCTGAAGGGAGTTGATACTCAGCAAATTTAAACCTGGAAACAATTCTGGAATTTCCCTCGGTCTCAAAATGTGTTATACTGATAAAACTGCCAGTAGATAGGAATCAGCAAGTGGTGGCTGGTCGGTAGCATGAAGCAAAGCAAGGGAGATATAAACAGATTGATAGGCTGAAATGAACTGGTTGAGCCAAAGTTGAACATCTTCATCCCTGATTAGGAAAAAGAAAACCACCCTGTACTTCAGCTTATCAATGCAGTCCTGCACATATCAGATAGAGACGTTGTTGTCGTTCGTTTGATGTACGTTTATATTAAAGGGTGAAACTATTTCTCCATTGCTGTAATTTACAGGTGTCAAAAATGGCCTTACGTTTGGCTAAACTGCGATTGCATATATTGTATTATCCATCGCTATAACACAAACAAGAATAAAATGGAAGACGATGGGAACATACGTTCAGGGGTGAAAGTTCAACCGGAGCTTAAATTCTTCCAAATTGAACTGGTTATTTCACAGGTTCTTTCAGAAATGGGGGCAGGAGAAATAAATAATTCACTGAGCACACCGGACCAGACCGACATTATATTTTACACCTCCAGTTCATGATTAGGAAAGGGAGAAGCTGCATTATTAAAATGTGCTCTCTCTCTCTCTCTTTCTCTTTCTTTTCCGTTCTTTCTCTTCCTTTCCCTCTCCATCTCTCTCCCCCTTTCTTTTCCTTTTCCCCTTTCTCTTCCTCTTCCCCTCTTTTTCCTCTTTCTCCTTCTCTTTCTTTCTCTCCCTCCCTCCCCCTTCCTCTTCTCCTTTCTTTTCCTCACTTCCCCCTTTCCCCCCTTTCTTCCTCTATCTTCCCCTCCTCTTTCTTCCTCTCCCCCTCTTCCTTTCTCTTCCTTTCTCTCGCTCCCCTCTTCCCCTTTCTTTTCCTCTTCCCTTTTCTTCCTCCCTCTCTTCCTTCCTCTACCTCTTCCTCTCTTCCTCCCCCTTCGTCTTTCTTTTCCTTGCTTCCCCCTTTTTTCCCTTTCTTCCTCTCTCTCTCTTCCCCTCTCTCTTCCTCTCTCCCCTCTTCCCCTTTCTTTTCCTCTTCCCTTTTCTTCCTTCCTTTCTCTCTCTTTTCTTTCTCTCTTTTCCTTTTTAGCCTTCTCTTCCCGCCTCTCTTTTTCTGTCTCTCTGTCTGTGTGTCTGTCAAGTAAGATTCCCAGGTTGCACATTGAGATAACATTTTACCTGGAATTAAGTTCTACTGCCCTTGCATCTGCGTTTATTCATTTATTTATTTAGAGTTGGATTGTGAGCAGGGACAGTGAAAAACAACCGTTTTTTTTGTTGTTTTTTTTGTTTAAGATTCCACGAGGCAGAATATTCCTGAAACATTCCTTGAAGTGCTCTCACACAGGTATACAGGTAGTCCTCGACTTACGATAGTTCATTTAGTGACAGTTCGAAGTCACAACGGCAGTGAAAAAAGTGACTCATGGCCGTTTTTCACACTTACGACCATTGCAGCCTCCCCATGGTCACATGACCAAATCTGGCCACTTGGCAACTGACTCATATTTATGACGGTTGCAGTGTCCACCTTTTGCGACCTTTATGCACTCCAGTTGCTAAGCATCTGAATTTTGGTCATGTGACAATGGGGAGGCTGTAATGGTCATAAGTTTCAAAACTGATCAGTCACTTTTTGTCCCATTGTTACTTTGAACAGTCACTAAACGAATGGTTGTAAGTTGAGAACTACCGGTACTGTATACAAGGGACCATTGTTGATTTTTTATTATTCGTTGAAAAAGATTTATATAGAGGTAGTTCTTGACTTACAACAGTTCACTTAGTGACTGTTTGAAGTTACAACGGGCACTTACTTATGACTGTTTTTCACACTTATGACCATTGCAGCATCTGCATGGTCATGTGATTTACATTTGGATGCTTGGTAACTGATTCTGTCAGAATATTCATGAACTGGCAGAGACATGGGTAACAAGGTCAGCCAATGGGAGCTGAATTGGGGGCGGAGACTGGAAGGAGTCTGGGCGTGGCTTAGCTCTGTGCTCAGCTCTGAAGAAACAAAACTTATCTGAGCTCTTTAAAGTGAAACTAAACTCTCTGCTCTGAGGTCTGAAGTTGCTGCTTGTGCTTTTGCTTGGAAGAACCTACTTCGGTACTGTACATTTACTTATATATTATGATGTATATAAAGAAGTTAACGAATCCTGCTGAATCAGTCATCTGGGTGGTGCTTTCTGGATTTGAATTTCTGCTGCAAAATCTAACAGATTCACATTTATGACGGTTGCAGCATCCCGGGGTCACGCGACCAACGTTTACGACCTTCCGACAAGCAAAAACAACGCGGAAACCAGATTCACCTAACAACAGGGTTACTAACTTAACCACTGCAGTGACTCACTTAGCAACTGTGGCAAGAAAGGTCGTAAAATGGGGCAAATCATTTAACCTCTGCCTCGCTTAGCAATGGAAATTTTGATCTCATTTGTGGTCGTAAGTCAGGGACTACCTGTACCTTTCTTGTGGTGCTCGATACCAGCCACTGTTTTTTATCCATCCGATGACATCAATGACTATTCAACAGGAGTGTGTGGAGAAGCCTAAACTCCCCTGAAGGAAACTTTTGAGATGATATTTCAGCGGATTCATTTTTATGGCCCTTGAATGAAAAGGATGGGTCTATCTAGTTATATGGACTGTGACATATAAAATACTGAACCGCGTTTTCAAGGGAGCATTGCTCAAAATTGAATGGGAGCATTGCTCAAGATAAAATCTAATCTAATAAATAAAAGTAAAATCTTCCCTAGGCCTACATGTCTTTTACATATGCCTGTAAAAGGTGGCCATAAGAATAACAGAATAATGGAGTTGGAAGGGACCTTGAAGGTCTTCTAGTCCAACCCACTGTTCAGGTAGGAGAGCCTACGACATTTCGCACAAAGAACAGCCCCAAAGGCAGGGGTGGGATTCTACCAGTTCAGGCCAGTTCAGGCCAGTTCAGGCGATCCTGTAGTTACGGTGACAATGCTGTCCTTTATTTCCGTGGTTTTCAGCTCAGCTGTTTGGCGTGGCACAGCGAATTGCCGCGCCTCAGCTGATTTGTTCACCGGGACTGCAGCAGAAAGTAAGTTTTAGAGCACCAAAACTGGTGGTTACACCAGTTGAATCGCACCCCTGCCCAAAGGGTATATCAGATTTGGAAGCCATATTGAGATCAGATGCTCCCACGCTGCCACCTTTGAGCCTGGGAAGGGGGGAATTCATTGGAGTATTAACTTGTTAGACATAACAACATACTTTTTTCTGATTCAAGGTCAGGTTGTTTTGCACATAAGTGAGAGGAAACCTTAACTTGGAACGGATGGTGATTGGGGCATGTGATGTGATGATGGGTGCAGGGGATGGATTTTGTAGTTTTTACTTATTGCAAGGAAGCCCAGAACTTTCAGATTCAGGATTCCCCAGTTGTGCCAGTTACTATCCAAATAAAAAGGAACCTTGGAGAAGATGTCTGTCTCCCCAGTTATTGGGCGGAATGGGGGGTTGCTGGAACGCTGACAGGTGTATCATAATATCCTTTTTTTAATTCTGGGGGTGAAGGAACTGTTCACGATCCTTCTCCCTCTGGAATAACATTTTCTTTACGAACATACAGAAGACATCCAAAATAACTACTTAATGTAATAAAAATTCCTTTTAATTTAGACACAATAAGTCTCTTTGGATTCACCGGACAGTGTGGTCCTTGTTATTACCTCTGTTATTAATGCCTGATCCTGTGGTGAAAAAACGGAGCAGCTCCACATAATTCATAAAGCTGTCATCCAACTGTAATACAGGTAGTCCTTGACTTACAACCAGCTGCTTAGCAACCATTCAAAGTTAGGATGGACCACCACCACCACCCGGCCAAAAGATACGTATGACCTGGTTCTGAAGTTCTGACATCATCCCCAACCACAATCCATGAGTGCATTTTGGGCGCTTGGCAACCGGCTGGCATTATGGTTGTTTGTAGCACCCCTAGTCATGTGATCACAAGTTGCGAATTTATTTTTTTTATAGAAACCAATGTTTACTTCCATTTGGTGACTCACTTTATGATCGTTACGACTTATGATTGCCATTTCCAGACTCAATTACGGCCATCAGCCAAGGACTATCTGTATGCAATAGTAAATAGCAATAGCGATAGCACTTAAGACTTATACACTGGTTTATAGCGCTTTACAGCCCTCTCTAAGCGGTTTACAGAGTCAGCCTCTTGCCCCCCAAAAATCTGGGTCCTCATTTTACCCACCTCGGAAGGATGGAAGTCTGGGTCAACTTTGAGCCTGGTGAGATTCAAACAGCCAAATTGCAGGCAACCGGCAATCAGCAGAAGTAGCCTGCGGTATTGCACTATAACCACTGAACCACCGAGGCTCTATATATAAATGTTAGCCTTTAAGGCGCCCCAAGACTTTGCTACAATTTGTAATGTGACAGAAAGTAAAACGTGGCTTAATACATATATGGTAGAATTAAACAGCTTGCCTTTAACTGGTTAAATTTAAATTTCAATTAAATTGAATTTGGTGTTAGTTCTGCCTGCTTTTTTTCTTCTAACCAGATTTGCTTTCTGGTTACTCCAGCTACTCAAAAGTATGATCAGCAGTCCAAGAGAGATGTGAACCAGGATAATGATATTCGCATTAGAGTGCACAAATGGGGTCTCTGTGTTTAGAAGGTACATTAAAATCAGGGGAGAGGAACTGCTTGTGATTTTTTTTCTTTCTTTGCAAATTCATTTTGTGATTCTTGTTTTGGATATGAGAGTCTATTTTCAGGAAAGGGCGAGACTTTTGTTCATTTGTACCACTACGTGTAATAAAACAGAAACCCAGAAATATCTCCCTGTTCCAGAAAACACTTCTGTGACTGATTATAACAGGCTGTAGACTTGTGGACTTCGACTCCCAGAATTCCCAGCATGGCTGGCTGGGGAATTCTGGGAGTTGAAGTCCCCAGGTCTTAAATTTGCCAAGGCTGGACACCCCTGCTGTAGACCATGAAACTTTAGACTAGTTTCCACCAATCTAATATTCCCCAAGTTACGGGGGCTACAACTCCAAGAATTCTCGGCCTGCATGGCTGTTGGGAAGCATGGGATTTGTGATCCCAAGATAAGCCAATGGTTTATGTTGCATTTATATCTCTGTTGCTGATAGAGAACACGACTCGCTTTTTCAGAAGGCAAAACAAAGCCAGAAACCTGGACAACAACAACAGACAAATGGAGGCAGAACAAAATGGAAACACAATACGGCCTGCACAAAGATCCCGGTTTATTCATTAATTCGTTAGGCTTTTATCCTGCCTTTATTACTTTATATAGATAATTCTTGACTTACAACCATTTGTTTAGTGACCGTTAGAAGTGATAATGGCCCTAAAAAAAGTGACTTATGACTGTTTTTCACACTTATGACCGTTGCAGCATCCTCATGATTATACGATCGGAATTTAGTCATTTAGCCATTGACTCATGTTTATGACAATTGAGATGTCTTGGGGGGGTCATGTGATCCCCTTTTGCATCTCGCTTAGCCACAGAGATTTTGGGCTCAACTGTGGTCATAAGTCGAGGACCACTTGTAAGTAACTCCAAAAAGCAAACTGTCAGGATTCTGGCAGTTACCCCAATTAAATAATGAGCCTCGAGCCCAACGTCCAAAACTTCAAAAGGATTTATTGGGAGTTAACATGCCTGCACTGCCTGGGTGTAGCCGACTCTGAGACACATATCATTCATTGTCACCCTTGCCCCTGGTTCTCCCTCCACTCCCTGGGTGTATTGTAATTCATATTCTTCAATGGGACCCATCCATAGCCAAGAGTCATCAATCATGCTCTCCAGTTAGAATTTTGCACAGGCAGAAACTTCAGTCACCTAGTTCCTATCTTTGAAAACATTTGTGGAATGCAGTTTCGGTTTTGCAAGCTGCTGCACTGCTGCCCCCTCCCTTTCTGTTGGCCACTCTAAAAAAAACATAGAATTTTTTTATGAGTTGACCCAAATATGCTTTAGTACTCCTACTGTCAGCCTTGGAAGCCATATTTTACTTGGACGCTTCGAGGCTGTCCCATTTAGTACCTGGGAATTCGGGAGGGGGAATTTCATAGAGACGTAGAAGGTTAGACTCAATAACATTCTTTCACAGAAAGTCAAGGACATGTTGCCCTGCACCTGGGGGGGGGATGGACTGGAAGGATGTGTCCAGTTGGGACAAAGATTTGATTGGACCATATGATGGACTGATGAATGCAGGGGATGGATCTTTGAATTTCTTTGGGGAAGGGAAAACTCTCGGATTCGCGTTTTCCCAGATGTGCCAATATGACAACACTAATAAAAAGGAACTTTGAGGAAATGCTTGTCTCGGAGTTTGTTGGTTTGGAATTTGCGAGTTGGAACGCTGACACCTTCCTTCTCTCTCCTATTTGCTAACCAATAGGAGAATAATTCACAGGCCTCCGTGTGAAATGAACACAGGCCTCCCTCCATTGCTCTTTCTGCTCTGATGTGTCCGTTTGAAAATAATGAACTCATCCCATCCTCCTCCCCACAGCAAGGGGACATCATCTGAGTAGCATTTGCAACACGGGTAGGATAGCAAACGGACAATCTTTTCAGAAGAATCAGCAGCGTGGAAAGAATTGGTGGTGATTGGGAGGCTACACAGTTGGAGCGCATGGTCCAGGGTGTCTCTAGAGCACATCCGGTTGTAATTTACGCGGTTCAAACACCAGGTGCAGCTACGATCCGCTCCTAGTCTCGAGCGGGGAAGCAGAGAATATGCTAACGGAGGGAAGGAAGAGACACGGCATGGTCGTCCCAAAGGTGCTTTTTTTTCAAAGGCAACTGGACTTTCTGGTTTTCCTTTGAAGATGTTTCGCTTCTCATCCAAGAAGCTTCTTCAGCTCCGACTGGAGGGTGGGGAACGGAAGGATCCATCCACCATCCAGTCAGAGTTGAAGAAGCTTCTTGGATGAAAAGCGAAACGTTTTCAAAGGTAAAAACCAGGAAGTCCAGTTGCCTCTTGAAAAAGCACCTTTGGGAGAACCATGGCCCGGATGACTAAGAATCTCCATGGACACAGGGCATTAGTCCTTCCAGAATCTGAAGCCAAGTGACAGGAAAAGTATTTCTCCATATAATAAAAGTCTCATCCTGTCTGTCTGTCTGTCTATTTATCTTTCTATCCATCCATCCATCTATTCCTCCCTCCCTCCCCTCCCCCTCCTGCTTTTTTATTTTTAGAAATACTCAAGATAGCAAACAGGCATAATATTTTCTTCCTTGTGGTATTTTCCTCAAAACAACAAACTTTATGAGATAAGTTGGGCTGAACGTTACTGGCCCAAAGTCACCCAGCTGGCTTTCATGCCTAAAGTGGGACTAGAACTCACAGTCTCCTGGCAATTGGCCCAAAGTTACCCATTCATCTTTCGTGCCTAAGGTAGGACTACAACTCACAATCTCCTGGTGATTGGTCACCCAGACTGCTTTCATAGCTTAATCGGGACTAGAACTCACTGTCTCCTAAATGGGTTGGCCCAAAGTCATCCAGCCAGTTTTCATGGCTTAGGTAGAACTAGAACTTACAGTTTGTTGGTAATTGGCCTAAGGTCACCCAGCCAGCTTTCATGCCTAAGGTGGGACTAGAATTCACTGTCTCCCAATTAAACTGCCTTCTCCCTCAAACTCCCTTGAAGATAGTCTGGAACACAGAGTGTCATCTGCAGATTTTTTTTGTCTCAAAATTTTCCCCACAAATAAGCTAATTAAAAGTTATTTGTGCCAAATGGACAATAGGATCAAAGAGAGAGACGTTAAATCACACCGTCTAATTTTGAGTTTTATAATACAGCCCATTTTTAAAAAGCAAAAAAAAATTTTTTGGGGGGGGGAGATCCTTTTCCAAAATTGGCCAGGCCAGAAATGCAAGCTTCAAAGCATCTTTTGAGAAACTTTCTAACACAGCGAAAAAATAGTAGGAAGAGACCATGTAAAAAAGAAATTGATAAAATTGTACAACTGAGGGGCTGTTTAAAACAGAGTTTGGCACCTGTTTCAAGACTGGAATGGCTCCTCTTAAGGTTTTCTAGGCTACCAAACTATCACAGCCAGTCCTTGACTTATGACCACCACCCCCAACTGAGCCCAAAATTTCTGTTGCTAAACAAAATTGTTCAGTGAATCACTGTAGTTTTTAAGTTAGGAACATGGTTGCTAAGTGAACCTGGCTTCCTGATTGACTTTGCTTCGTCAGAAGGTTGCTAAAAGTTATCATGTGACCCTGGGACACTGCAACCATCGTAAATATGAGTCAGTTGCCAAGCGTCTGAATTTTAATCACGTGACCATGGGGATGCTGCAATGGTCAGAAGTGTGAGATATGGTCATAAGTCACTTTTTTCAGTGCCGTGGTGACTTTGAACGGTCACTAAACGAACTGTTGTAAGTCAATGGCTACCCGTAATTGGTATCTGGCTGGAGAATTATGGGGGTTGAAGTCCACCCATTGTCAGGGCTCCGGCAAATCCACCCCCATTCAAATCATAAGTCTCTAGCCACATCTCTCAGAGTTAAAAAAAAGTTGATTTATTAGGAGTGACCATGTTGGCATTACCTGGGTGCAGCCATCTCTAAGACACATCATTCATTTCACGCTTGATCCTGATCCCCACCCCCTGGATGTATATTCTCCAATGGGACACATCCATAGCCAAGAGTCATCAATCATGGCCTCCAGTAATAATCTTGGGCGCAAACAGCTTCAGCTGCCTAGCAATTATCTGAGGCATTTAAGGAATGCACTGCTTTCCCCCATTCCCTTTCTGCTGGCAACTAAAAAGACAAAGGAGTATTTTTTAGTTAACACCCATCCTAAAGTTTGAAAAACTGTGCAAAGATATCTCTATTTCACCATACTTTGGGATGAAACAAGGAGGATCTCCATAGGCGGCCATTGCAGGGGCTGATAAGGGTGTGGGGAGATGATCGAAGGTAGTAGAATGCCTAGCCTCTATAATAGAGCAGTTTATTATGGGTAGTCCTCAACTTGCACCCACAAGTTGAGTACAAAATTTATGTTAAGTGAAAGATTTGTTAAGTGAGTTTGGCCCCATTTTACGACCTTGACCCAGTTGTTATTCTGACCCAGCTGAAGTTTCCAAAAGCAAACACAGATAAACTCCAAAACTGAAATGTTCATGGCTTTATTCCACAAATAACCCTCTTTATAGATAACAGATGACTTGCAGCCAATTAGTCCAATAAATCAGAGTCTGTAATCATCACACTAACTCCTTCTGATGTTTGCCTTTTGCAAAGGCAAAAAACAGTTTGAAACCAGGCTTATATTCCCTAGAGGGCGGGGCCATTAATTAGCATTCTTACTCCCGAGTCGCCTGTGCTGCTCTTCCATGAATCATCCTGCTCTCACTCACACCCAGCACAGGCTTCTCCGGAACGTCCTCCTGATAACTGCCGGTGAACCACAACAGTTGTTAAGTGGATCACCGCAGTTGTTAAGTGAGTGACCCAATTGCTAAGTGAACCTGGCTTCCCCACTGTCTTTCC
Source organism: Toxicocalamus goodenoughensis (assembly GCA_032468175.1). Taxonomy (NCBI): domain Eukaryota; kingdom Metazoa; phylum Chordata; class Lepidosauria; order Squamata; family Elapidae; genus Toxicocalamus; species Toxicocalamus goodenoughensis. The sequence goes on from JANHFN010008302.1 coordinate 362,950, forward strand.
TTGTCAGAAGGTAGCAATAGGGGATCATATAACCCCAGACACAGCAATGGTCAGAAATAGGAACCAGTCACCAAGCATCTGAATTCAGATCACGTGAAGATGGGGCTGCTGCAAAGGTTGTAACTGTGAAAAATGGTTGTAAGTCACATTTTTCAGTGCCGTTGTAACTTTGAACAGTCACTAAACAAACTGTCGTAAATCAAAGATTACCGGTCCAGGATGTCCTTGATTTTAGTGACTGCTTGAAAGTTACAATGACACTGAAAAAGTCACTTATGACCAGTTTTCAGAGTTACAACTGTTGTAACATCTGCATGGTCATGTGATCAGAATTCAGGCGCTTGGCAACTGGCATGTACTTATGACGGTTGCACCATCTCAAGATCACATGATCATCATTTGTAACCTTCCCCGCTGGCTTCCAACAAGCAAAGTCAACGGGGGAAGTCAGATTGGCTTAATGACTGCATGATTCTCTTAACAACTGCAGTGATTTGCTTAAGAGTGGCAAATGAGGTTGTAAAATGGGGCAAAACTCACTTAACCACTGCCTGCTTAGCAAGAGAAATTACTATTGTGGTCGTAAGTCGAGGACTGCCTGTATGGACCATATTCAAACTTCCATTTTTTTAAAAAAAAACCAATAATAACACACACCCCAGCACATTTTTCCCCTTTAAAAAAATAAAATCCGCAGCTATAAAAAAATATTTTTTAAATAATCCAGAGCTCTACAGAACAACAACAAAAATGGCAAGAAGGTACGAATTCTTGGCATCTGTGTGAAAAACTTCAGTACCGTTTCCAGCAATTGGGGTGAGCTACAGACTCCTCTGGTCTCCTCTTGCAGCTAGCAAAGCAGAATGATCCCAGTAAGAATTATTATTATTATTATTATTTGCAAATAAGCCTCGTTTGCATCATTTAGCTTTTCTAGATGCATTCTTAATTTCTTAACGATGGAGTATACACAACAGCTCAGGCTCCTGAGTTTGAAAGACTATTTTCTAGAAGAGCCACAGGGCAAAGATTTTAAGTGTAACTTCCTGGCCCTGCAGGCTTTTTATTATCTTCTCCACCTTCTGAAAAATCAGATTTCAGTCTAATTTCAAAAGCCCTCTGTAAGACATCGTCAAGTTCAGGGTTTCATAGAGATTCAATGTCAGAGGGAAATATACGGAGTTGATCCCACCCTCTTTGGATTCCCTGGCCTAGACATTGTTGGAAAGCCCGCAACAGATCATTTTTAACAAAAGAATTAAGACAACTCATTTCTCCAGTGGGGTTAACAAAGGCTGGAGGCCAATCCTTTAATAGAACTTGAATTTCCCAACTTAGCTTTGCACAATAATCTAGATGCTGGGGAGCATCAAACCCTCTCTACGGTAAACAATGGGGAGAGCTGGGAGAAGAAGAGGATGGGGGGTGGGAGGCCAAAGGAGAGAGAGGAATGATATCAATGGATGGGAAGAGGGGAGGAGGAGGAGGGGAGGGGGGCAAGAGTGTGTAGTTGGGTTGCCGACGGACCTCCAAAATAGCATGCAATTATTTGCAAATATTGTTGAGATGAAGAGAACAGATGAGACCAAATTCAATGGCCCATTTATATCACTGCAGAGAGATTTTTGTGCAGCTGAGCTTTCATTCATTTCAAGTGAAAGCAGATTTTGGAAGAGAGGAGGAGGGGAAGGGAAGAAGAGGGGAGGGGGAGGGTGGCCGAACCCATTCCGTGAGATGTACTGATGGATTCTCAATGAAGCGAGTCCAGGCCTCCTCAACCAATTCTCCCAAACATTAAATGAAGAGGAGGATGGAATAAAAGGCAAAGGATATTTGGGGAAACAAAGGAAGAGGAGAATGCGAGGCCTTTTCAAGAGGGCCGGTTGGGTTCCTGTATGAGTAGGATTCCTAGTGGTGGATCAACAGCGACATCTAGTGGCCAGAGTCAAGCAAGACAGTGATGTGCTCTACACCAGCGGCCCTCAACCTTTTGGGCACTATGGACCGGTTCCGTGGACCGGAGGGCCATGGCTTCGCATGCTGCCTGCATCCCACAGATGAGGCTTCACTTGTTTGCTTGGCCCTGTTTCTGGCATGTCACAGCCCGGTGCCGATCCACGGACCGGGGGTTGGGGAATCCCTGCTCTACACCACTCTGTAGCAGAAATTCAAACTTTTTTCAGCCCTTCCAAGGTCTTCAAAAAGAACTGCCAGAATCAAATGACAGAATCTTGAAAGCCAAATAGAAGTTCCTCTCCTTCCCCTTATACAGGTGGTCCTCGACTTACGAACACAATTGAGGCCAAAATTTCCATTGCTAGGCGAGACGTTTGGTTAAATGAGTTCTGCCCCCATTTTATGAGCTTTCTTGCCCCAGTTGTTCAGTGAATCACTGCAGTTGTTAAGTTAGGAACATGGTTGTTAAATGAACCTGGCTCCCCCAATGATTTTGCTCAAAAAAAGGTGATCCCATAACCCCCGGGACATTGCAACCGTCATAAATATGAGCCAGTCGCCAAGCCTCTGAAGTCCGATCACATGACCCTGGGAATGCTGCAATGGTCATAAGTGTGAAAAATGGTTGTAACTAACTTTTTTCAGTGCTGTTGTAACTTTGAATGGTCACTAAATCAACAGTCGCAATGTGAAGACTACCTGTATTGGTTTGCCTGCCTGGTTTCCTAGTCTGGTCAACCTTGAAGGGTTGACATTTTTAGAAGGAGCTCACCCTTCAGATTTAACCAAGTATGCCTCCAATGGGAAAACAGAAGAAGGAAAAGCACATACAGAAATGCAAAGAAATGTCTACTCCTCTCTTGATTAAAACAAAAAAAAAATGCTCTCTGGCTCTGTAAGAATCAAGGAAATGTTCAATCACCATCTGCAAAAAAGCTATTTATTTTATGACCCTGTAATCCTTTAATTCAGGGTGGAGTTGAAGCGACTGGATGGAACTGAGCGTTTAACTAGCTGGATGCCCTTCCTGACACCTGCATGGAGTTCACAGCAGATATTTTTTTTCTTTGCGCCCTAGGAGAGAAATAGAGGCTGCTACCTAGGATTGAACACTCAACCTTCCAAGTGGGAGGCGAGCGTCTTCACCACTAGGCTACTATGTCACTCAACCACCCACCATCTGCAAAGACTTAAGGAAAAAGTGTGCCTGTTTGTAAAGTCCGAGTCTCAGTTCTATACGTGCCAACAAAGCTGAATGAGTGGCACAGTGAGAAGACTATGGAAAAGAAAACTATACTATTCATTGCAAGCCAGTAGAATCAGGTCATAATGTTTATTTGGGCTTAACAAAATATCTCCCTGAAAATAGAAAACTAGCTTCTCAGGGATAGGCCGATTTACAGGATGTAGAGGGGCAGAGAAGCATCAGAAAAAGGCTTTCCCCACCACTGCCATTAGATCTAATTCGATCACAATACACTGATGCATTGGATTAGAATACAGGTAGTCCTCGGTTTACAAGCATTCATTTAATGAACATTCATAGCAGTAGTGGGATTCAAATTTTTTCACTACCGGTTCTGTGGGCGTAGCTTGCTGGGCATGGCAAAGGAAGGATACTGTAAAATCTCCAGAGAGATATGATATTTGCCGGTTCTCTGAACTTCTCAAAATTCCCGCTACCGGTTCTCCAGAACTGGTCAGAACCTGCTGAATCTACCACCTCTGGTTCAAAGTTACAACTGCACTGAAAAAAGTGACTTATGACTGTTTTCACACTTACAACCAGTGGTGGGATTCAAAATGTTTTACTACCGATTCTGTGGGCGTGACTTGGTGGGCGTGGCAGGGAAAGGATACTGCAAAATCCCCATTCCCTACCCCCACCCCACTAACCTGCTTTCCAGCTCCGTTCTCCTGTGCAGGGCAACCAAAAAAGACCCAGCCGATCAGCTGGGACTCAATGGGAGGCAGAGAATAGATGGGGTTGGCGGGGCCAGTCAGAGGTAGGATTTGCCGGTTCTCTGAACTACTCAAAATTTCCACTACCGGTTCTCCAGAACTGGTCAGAACCTGCTGAACACCACCTCTGTGCCAGTTGTCAGGCAACCAAAACTTGATCATGAGACTCTGGGATGCTGCAACGTTCATAACCATGAAAGCTGCTCATAAGTCACTTTTTTCAGTCTTGCTGTAACTTTGTACAATAAATGAGTTAAATGAATAGTGGTAAGCTGAGAGCTCCTTGTATTTTACATATAGTACAGTTAGTCCTCAACTTACAACCACAATCGAGCCCAAAATGTATGTTGCTAAGCGAGAAATTTAGAAGCGAATCCAGAAGTTTTTTAACTAAGAGCATCTGAGCATCTGAGCTGCGGTGGCGCAGTGATTAGAATGCAGTATTGCAGGCTAAGTCTACTGACTGCCAGCAGTTCAATTCTCACCGGCTCAAGGTTGACTCAGCCTTCCATCCTTCCAAGGTGGATAAAATGAGGGTCCAGATTGTTGGGGACAATAGGCTGACTTTGTAAACCACTTAGAGAGGGCTGTAAAGCACTATGAAGCAGTATAAGTGTTATTGCTATCTCTACTAGGTGGAGTCTTTCAACCCCTATTCTGGTTTTCCAGGTCTCTTCCCCTACCCCCCCCCCAAATACAATGAACTGAATTGGTGCAGCTGGGTAACACTGATCTATTAATAAAAATGCAATTCCCATTCCAGATTAACTGCCACAACATTTCAGAATCAAAGAGAATCCTGTAGGGTTGTAGTGCTATCTTCTTACTCTAAGGAACATAGCAAAACTGCTATGTTCACCTCAGCTAAGGCAACCTAAAGAAATATCATAAAATTGGTGCTGAAAGTTACTGAGAGGCTCAAGAGAATTAAAAATCCTATTTCTCCTACCGATCTCATAGCAAATAACCTGTCGGGTAAACAATATAATTTATATTGAAAAGCTACGAGTCAAACCGTACAGAAATAGATCGAAATAATCAGTCTGATCCATGAAATCTTACAGGTACAAGTTGCCATTATGCATCCAGATACTAATAAGAGTAAAATCTAGTCCATTGCTGTCATGATGTAAAATTATTTTTACTTTTGACCAGGGACATTGTTTTTCAGGTATTACACAGCCTGCTAGTCAAGAAAACGAAAAGTGAGGGTAAATAGAATCCTTGAAATAAATGAAGAGTCTGATACTCAAATTTTATAAAGGAATTAGAATCAATTTGCAGAATTAGGATTGAATTCATATAGCTGCCAGTCTTTTGAATGTACTGTACTACCTACAATATAGAGCAAAGTTGGTATCTTTTAGAAAAATGCAAACCAATTTTTTCAGCAATGCAAAGAGACATACCAGTCCAATCTGTATATTGAAATAATGAAAATAATTGTTGATCCATAGATTTTATTGAACAGCAGCACACAGAAACTAAGAACAAATTTCATAGAGGCATTTGTATTTTAAAATGAACACTTGCAATGCACCAAGATTAGCATTTTATATTTCCATAATCTTTATTACTGGAAAACTAAGTGAAGCAGCCAAACTTGTTTTTAACTAATGAAGAAATGGAAAAAAAAACCCCAAAAAGATAAAAAAGAATCAGCTAAGGATCTAGGTCATACCAGAATTGTGACTCATATTTGAAATTAACAGATCAAATCAAATCAAATGTATGTATTTATCATCCACTACCAACAGTTAACAGAGCTGTTTAAAAGCAGAGCAACTCAATGAGCATTTAAAACAACCAACAAAATAGCCAAGCTACTTATATCATCTTTCCCTACAACAACAATCCTGTGAGGTTAGTAAGGCTGAGAGAATGGAACTGCCCAAGGTCACCCAACTGGTTTTCATGCCTAAGGCAGGATTAGAATTCACCATCTCCGGGTGATTGGCCCAAAGTCATTCAGCTACCTTTCATGCCTAAGGCGGGACTAGAACTCACCGTCTCCGGGTGATTGGCCCAAAGTCATTCAGCTACCTTTCATGCCTAAGGCGGGACTAGAACTCACCGTCTCCGGGTGATTGGCCCAAAGTCATTCAGCTACCTTTCATGCCTAAGGCGGGACTAGAACTCACCGTCTCCGGGTG
>JANHFN010008303.1:13713-24720 GCA_032468175.1 Toxicocalamus goodenoughensis
CACAGAGAAGGCTCTCCTCGATGTCGTCGCTAGGCGGCAGTACTCCACCCTGAGGAGGCCCTCCCTGTGGGCCCGGAATGTTGATCACATGACCCTGGGGATGCGACAACAGTCATAAGAGTGACTGTTGGTGCCATTGTAACTTCAATCTGTCACTAAGGGAACTGTTGTAAGTCAAGGACTACCTTATCTGTTTATTTGAATGGATGAATAAAAGATGCTTTATTATGGTCTTAAATAGGTATGTATATTTATTTAAGGTTCCAAAAGCATATTTATTTTAAACCGATTGTACCCTCATACATGTTATTAGTATAATGTGTGAAAATAAAGCTTTATGACATAAAATCAAAATTCTTGCATAAGCTAGTTAAATCTTGAGAATTCATAGTTATTGCTTTTAATGTTGCAAAATTTGGCAGAATAATCTTGCTCTGTTTCCTTCTTCTTCCCCCTGCCCCAAACATTGTATCCATACTACTGAACATACATTGGCAGTAATTCCGTGTCTTTTCTTGTAACAAACTTATTTATAATGTGATCTGAATCAGAAAAAAAATCTAATGCTAATGGATGAACTGAAGTATCAAGAGATAATTTTTTAAAAAATATCTACTTTGGAGAAAGGGGTACACATTTGTTTCTTCCAAATTGATTCCAGCACAGAAGCATAAATATGAATGCAACTATTCTTTGAATACATAAATATAGGGCATCTTTTGGGGAAAAAATAGAAAGAAATCACTAATTAAAAAGTGTTGTTTTGCCAAGATCAAATCTATTGGTTTGGTAGGTATCTGACCTAAGATAATATAGTTTTTTTAATATTCTTTTGATAGAATATATTTCAATTTTTAAAATGGACTGAGCATAATTATACCATTTTGTCCCTTTGGAGATTTTATGTCAGTAGAATAAGAAAAAAGTAAAATGTCAGAGTAGTATTCCCTTATATCATAATATAACATATTTCTTTGTGTGTGACCAGAGATCAATAAATCTGTGTTTTTTAATGGTTGTACACTGGATTTAACTCAAGACTATAATTGATTTAGATGTTACCATCAAAATAGGATAGTGGATTCTATTATCCATTAATTTTTGCTAATTTTGATGAAAAGAACAGTAGGCTAATACGTTGGCTAGAATACAGATCTGGGAATAAATTCATGCAAGGTTGCCTATTAATGGGTTGGCCTTGGCAGGCATTTGTGTGAATTGGACATCAGCCTATATGTGGTGTCCTTAATTGCAACACTGCAATCAATCTTTGTTCCTTGAAATAAAATTCCTAAATCTATTAAAACTACTTCAGTTTCTTTCTGAGATTTCACAGGAACTGTTATTTAAAATTAAAATTAAAATTTTATATTATACTTTAACTGCTTTTTGTTTTAGAGTCTTTAAACTGTTTTCTAATGAAGAATAATTATATAGGAAATACAAAACTGCATTCCATATTAAAACTGCAGTCAGTTTTCTAGAAATAAACTCAATTGAAAAGTCTTTAAGGGCTCATGTCCAATTTCAGTCTATAGCAGACAGCCACTGATTTTTTATTACTGTTTCTGTTATTATGGTTACTATCTGATCAAGGGCATTGTTTATTAAGAGAAAATATCCAATGGCTGTTCGAATATGAATTGTTCAGTTGTGTCAGTAGTCAATCCATACTATAATTATATATAAGTAAGTTTTATTTTATTATCTAATTTTAAGGCTGCAAACAACCTACAGTTAAAAAGAAAAATACATATATCAAAAGCAGAAACTGATAAGAACAGGGGTGTCAAACTCTCACTGTCAGGGTGGCGTCACGTGACGTGTCGGGACTTTTTTCCTCTTCGCTAAACTGAGCGGGGTGGAGCCAGCACATAATGCATGCAGCCCGCGGGCCACAAATTTGACACCCCTGGATTAGAAAGTTAACAAAATGTCACAAAATGAAAGACAAGAGAGATTCTACAATCCTCTCTCCAGATTTCAGAGAACAACAATTTTGAAATAGTTTTCAGAAAGTTATTAATGTGGAACCAACTTGGACCTCTGGATGGATGTCATTCCAGAGGTAGGTGCCACTATTGGGAAGGCATTCTTCATGAGTCTGGCAAGATAAGCAATTTTTTAAAATAAATGGGACCTGAAGCATGACCATTTTTCCTGACCCTATGGGCAGAATTGGTAGACTGGCAATCTGTTATATTCTGAACCAGTAATGTACATTCTGAGTTACTTTCAAGGGTAGCCCCATGTAGAGAACATTACACTGAGGAAGCCAAGGTGGAAATGACTGTCTGATTGATCTCTAGCCTTTAGCCATGTATAATAGTGTGCTGAGTTACAATGGCTATTCTTTTAAATAGGTCAATACCCCATTTCCTTTTAATCTTTAAAAATCCATTTAGATTTCATTTTTTTAATATATGCAGTCTTGGAAACTAGAAAATTTGTACTGCCACCTTGATCTGGACTGTAGAAACTCAGAAGGCACTAGTTCCAACAATGGGTGAGGTTTTTCTGTTTCTTTTTGAGTGGAATTTTGAGTGGTCCACTAGACAAAGTAATTATTTTAGAAATGTGTAGCCATCTGTATAATTAACACAGACAATCACTGATGTCTGGCTTAATTCTCAGTAAATGCAGAATGATCCTAATAAGTTTCTTATTCATTAATGAATCAGAAAGCTATTAATTGCTTATTATTTTAATATTTCCACTCCACTGATGAAAATGTTACATATTGCAACTTGAAGAAAATGTAAAATGTGAATACGAAAGGAAGAAACTGGTCATCTCATCCTGAAGAAGAAGACAGCTGTGCTCTTCAATAGTTTTATTTTTTCCACACAAGAACTAAACACAATAAATCATACAGTGTATTGCAAAATCCAGAATATATTTTGGAGATAAATTTAAAAAGTAGAGATTTTGGCAATGTTATGTAAGATTTCTCTTCAAACAGTGTCATGCTGATGTTAAAAATCTGGCTAAATCAGGATTTATTTTAACCATGATTTGTTGAGTAAGATATAACTGTAGAAATGTGCACAAAAAAAGTGGAAGAAGTGACCTGAAAAGATTCCAAATCAATGATACATAAAAAGATCACTGAACTAGTCAAACGTTTTGTAAAATGAACTTAATAGTCCATTAAACGTACAGAAACATAGAAGGCTGACTGCAGAAAGAGACCCAGTGGCCCAGTTTGCCCTTTGAGTTTGTTAACAAGCACAGCTGCAGGATTTGGTGGAATACCAGGAAAATTGTGGATTTTCTCAGACGATATTGAAATGCCACATGCTGTAAGCAGGTATGGAAAACCCAGCAGTGCTCAGAATACTAGAAAAGGGCCCTTTATATTCCGGGATCAAAAATGGCAGGATAAAGAATACTCGAGCTCTCAAGGAGTTGTAGTTATTTCGCCTGTTATAAAATAATGCTAAAGATTTTGCAGTCCGTACTTCAACAATACACAAAATGAGAACAGCATGTTGTGAATTGCCCTTAAAAAACTCCTTACCTTTCTAAGAATTTATGTGATGACTATCACAGTGTGACACTTGGTGTTTTTTGGTTTTTTTTACAGTTGTGTATATTTGTTCTTTAAAAGATCACACTTGCTTTTCAGAAGCAGAGACAGTGGAGGCATTTATGGTTCTTTTACAATATACAAAACTGCCTATAGTTAACTAACAGTACAGCGAAAAGGAACTACTATTTACAAGAAGGGTGTCAACTTTCTCTAGGTCTCACTACCAGGGCTATTCTCTAGCAACCATTAGCTCTGTTGCTTAGCTACCAAGTCCCCCATTTTCTTCCTCCCTCCCCTTCAGCTTCTCATTGAGAGGAAGGGAGGGAATTGGCTGAATTACTTAGGTATGTACTCCACTCTTTCATCACCAGCCACTCTCTCCATAGACATTGGCATTGATGAAGTTCCCTCTTCTGCTCAGCCCCTTCTGGTCTAAGCTTCTCTGAAGAGTGCAGGTGTCTGCCTGCATTTAGGCACTTCCCTCCTTTCCTGTCTGCCTTGGGTTATGGGTGTTTTCACTTCTCTTTTTTCAGGGAAGCTTCCCGCTGACGTCCCTTTTTTCTCTTTGGGCCAGAAAATGGTAACTGCGTGCTCGAATTTCCAGCACACTTGCAACGATGTTTAATTTCTAGCCAGATAACTTCTAGCTGGGTCGCTCCGCAGCCAAATTCTGCAACACAGGCAGAAATATGGCACGACATCTCTGTCTTTCTGCAGGCTCCCTCTTTTGTTCTCCTTTACAGTTAGAACACCAGCATGTCCCCCAGTAACTGGGAAGCTGGCTAAACCCCCACTTTGGTCCCTAATTCCTATATGCAGGTAGTCCTCAATTTATGACAATTGGGACCTGAATTTCTTTTGCTGAGGAAAGTGGTTAAGTGAGTGATGGCAGATTTTACACCCTTTTTGCCACAATTAAGCAAATCGCTGCAGTTGTTAAATGAATCATGCACTCATTCAGTGAACCTGGCTTCCTTTCTTGATTTTGCTAGCTATGAAGGGAACATGACTCTGGCAGGCTGCAACCATCATAAATGGGTGCCAGTTGCCAAGCGCTTGGATTTTGATCACATGACTGTGGGAATGCTGCAACAGTTGTAAGTGCAGACTGGTCATTTTCTTCAGTGGCATTGTAATTTCAAACGCTAAATAAGGACTACTAAACAAGGCTTGGGCAGTGAGAATGCTGCCTCCATGAATCCCATAGCAGCCCTGGCTACCAGCCAAATCAGTTCATATGTTCTGATGATAGCCCAGCTGCTTTCCAGAACTGTATCATAATGCATAAGCTCTTCCTTCCCGTTTTGTCTCTCCTTCTGACACATACCAGCCCAGCTGCAGCCAGGTCTGGCCACAAAACCCATAGGCCACAATAATCAGAAAGAAACTAATATGGAGCAACTAAATGATTGAAAATTGGGAAAAGAATATGGCTAAGCTATACAACCTAACCTTATACATGAAAAAATGCATAGGATCTGAGAAGAAAACAGAATAGGTCCCTTCTGAATACTACAATTTATGCCAAAACATTATTAGATGAATTATAAGACTGGCTAGAAATTAATGAGATTATTTTATATTTTAGAAAGGCCAAAAGGCTGCTTAGCTCTTGCCAAGTTTTAATTTATCTTGCCTCTAAATACATAAGCATTATTACAAAACATTTTTGTAGCACGTGTTGATTTGGCTGCTGATTTTGATTCAGTAAACAAAATGAACAAAATTAATCGATAATGGTGTAGATAAGCACCTATTGTATTTTGGCCGTATAAGCTGTAGCCTTATACATGTTTTTAAATCTTTATAAAAATGCAGTAATGCCTTATTTGTTAGCTTCATTGTTTTCTCTTCATTTTCAAAATTATAAAAAATATTTTTTTATTCCATGCTGATGATATGGTTCTTCTCTCAATAATAAAAATATGAAAAATGTTTAAAATAATAACAATGATTAGAATTTACTTTTGCCAAAATTAAAATTATCAGTTTTGAGAAATAATTTACAGAAATAGATATATATACAAAACCAGGAAATCTGCCTTGTATGAATTGTTCAATAAATATCTACCTTACTGCTACAAGTATTCCTTTAAAATTGGAGTTGTTAAAGTTGAATTATAATTTGACAACCTCCAGGTACAATGAAATTGATGCACAGAATGCTGGTAAAAGACTAAAAATGAGGTTGATTGAGCACAGGTATAAGCTCAAAATTGGATCTATACTATGACAGTAAACTGAATCCTGTCTCATTGTGAATCCCAAGACTGTTGTTGACCAGTCTTCGCATAAGCTGTAAAATATTTTTTTCAGGCTGTACATATTACAGTCTGTTATGGATATAGATATGGTACATATTTACAATAAAATATATAGTATAATTTAAGTGCTGCTACAATTTGGAAAAAGTTATTTTGCAGAAATGCTATCCTACTGCTGTATGGAATAAAGACAGTGCTTCTCACTGTTAGTTTAATATCAACCTGATTCCTTATTTGAAATATTCTTTTTCTCACCAAATGATGTTGTTTTGTCCTTTGTGACATATTATTGTTTCCCCATGTGTGAAAAATATATGATTTCATACTATGCTTACCAGTTTATCTGAATGGCTTTAGGCCTTACAGATTTTCTGAGGTATTAGATGGATAAAAATAAAATTTCCTTGATCCTGCCTGTAGTGGTACTCACCATCCTCAATGGATTTTAGCAATTGGATTGGCTTGATTTCAAGGGCTGTGTGTTCCTAAAATTTATATTTGAAGTCTGTTTCTGACTCATGAAAGTAGATGGAACAGCATTCAGATAAGAACCCTACAGGATACATCGCCCAATAATATGCAGTTTATATTAAGGCACTGAAAACAACTTTATGAAACTATCCTTAACTCTTAGGACAGCTTCATTGTTAATAATAATTACTAGATTTTCTAATCTCTTAACATTAATGGAAAATCTCTGTCTTCCAGAGGTGGGTCTTGGGGCAAACAGAATATTCAGAGGGATTAATGAAAAATCCAGACTCTTAAGTAGAGTAATTTTCTAAAACTTACACCTGTGTGATTATTTAATAAATAAAACTTCCATAAAACTTACATGCATTATTAAAACTTTTAATGGAATATGTGATATATTTTTATGTTTGGATTAGAAAATGTATGACTATCTCTTTAAAGCAGAAACAATTAAATGGTGTTGTATTTAATGGTTTAACAAAATAAATGGTATTACATCAAATAGATATGCTTTCATTTCATAATTGCAGTTTTATCTCTATCTAGACACTGCTTTATCAAGTATTCTTTATATGTTTCTTAGTCTGTATTTCTACTTTCTCATGCATTACTGAGACTGGCTGAGAACAGAAGTATGGGAAGCCCCCTTTCAGAAATTTTCTCAATTGGGTTTCAGATGTGGTTATCAGCTGAGACCTGAGGCAAGGATGTAGCAATCAGCTATAAATCACTTAAGGGTTTCAAAGACACTGCTCCACAGGTTGCTAATGTGAAACCCTGTTTATTAAGTAGGGCTCTAGATATCAATTGGGTTTCAAGAAGAGATTGGATTGCCATTTGTCAGAAATGGTGTAGGGTCTCCTGCTTGGGCAGCGGGTTGGACTAGATGACCTACAAGGTCCCTTTCCAACTCTGATTATCTGTTATCTGTTTCTGGAAGGGGGGTCCCCATACTTCTGTTCCCAGCCAGGTCTCAGCTTCATAGGACTCTGTGTGAAGCAGATTATTTGGACCCTTTCAGTCAGGATTCAAGCCTGGGTATAGGACAGAAATGGTATTGGTCATGCTTTTGGATTATCTCTGATGGGGTCAGGATTGAGGCTGTGCATTCACCCTTGCTGTAGTTAACCTTGCAGTTACCTTCTGCACTACTGATCATGGTATTCTGGATCAGCTCAAGGGATTGGGGATGAGCAGTATTGTGAGTATTATGAGTATTGTGCTGGTTCTCCTCCTTTGTCCAGGGTCAATACCAGTTGGTGGGATTGTAGAGGAGAGAGCCTCTCTTGACGCCTTCTTTGTGAGGTTCCTTGGGGCTTGGTTCACAACAGGTTTGGGATTTGGGCAACAGGTTCCTCGGGGCTTGGGCAACAACAGGTTTCAACAGAATCTGGCAAGGCTCTGGATTTTGGGCCCTCCGATTCAAGGACTACGCCATCTTTGGTACTGAATGGGGTGGTACTGCTCCAAGACCCAGTGTACAATCTAGGAATTTCCCTAGACTCACATCTCCTACACGAACAGCAGGTGGCAATTTTGTCTAGGAGGGCCCTTGCATAACTTCATTTTGTGTGCCAGTTGCTCTTGTTTCTGGGCTGGGAGACTTTCTTCACAGTTGCTCATGGCCTGGTCACCTTCTCAATAGACTATTGCAATATGCTCTACACTGGACTTCCCTTGGAGAGTGTTTGGAATCTTCAGGTAGTACAAAATGCAACGGCATGGGCAGTATTGTGTGCTTCTTGAACAGTGCATGTAACAAATCTGCTCTGTGAGCTACATTGCTTGTCAGTTTGATTCAGGTTAAATTCAGTGTGTTGGTTTTGATCTTTAAAGCTCTTCATGCTACAGGGCTGGGTTATTTGAGGGACACCACCACTGCCTATCTCATTAGGCCTAGCAGAAGAGATACACTACAGTCCCGTCTGTGAAGGAGTTACATCTGGCAGGAACTCGGAGACCAGCCTTTTCCGTTGTGGTTCCTTCCCTATGAAACATCATTCCCCCTAAGGTGAGACTGGCCCTTTCCAAACATCCTTCCAGAAATCCCTTAAAATATAGTTATCATCAGGAGATATGAAGAAAGTGATGAAATAGATGGCTATATTGCCTATTATGATAGTTCTAACGGAGTTTGTTACTCTGTCATTGGTAACTTTGACTAGTGTTTTTAATTGTAGAATGATTTTAATTGTAAATTTAATGTATATTTATTTTATGTGTCCAATAGCCGCATTCTGAGAGATGTGCAGCTATATAAACATGAGAGAGAGAGAGAGAGATTATTTAAGATAAGGAGGTGAAATATTCCTTGTCTGAATGTATAACTTCAGTAAATTTGCATAATCAGGTTAGATCCCTTTTCTATCATAATTTATAAAGAGCTCTGAAAAAGGAGGAGTGAAGTTTCTAGTTGTAATGTTCAGGTTTCTCCTTTATGCATTGCATTGTTTATTTTAGTGTTTACTTTACAACTATTCTTTTTTTTTTGGGGTGGTGGTGGTAATGTTAATCTTTTTAGGTAACTTGACTACTCCCCAGAAAGATAAGTTGAACTAATAAATGAAATAAATAATGAAATAATAGAATGCATCAATCTTGTATTAAATGATAAAGAGATATGAATTTCTTCATATAAAAAAGAGTATATCTAAATCTACAAATTCAAATTTTATTGTACTGTCTTTAATTTGCTACCATTCTGTTCTATAATACATAGAGTAAAATTTGTTTAAATACATATAGCACTATTTAACCGATAGAAAACAAAGTTTGATAAATAATCTTAAGTATTTGATAAGAAAAACTCTTCCCAGTGCATTTTCAAAACCCATTATCTGTGAAAAAAAAGTGAATAAAAATGACACTTGCATACTTTCCAAAGTAATGTAGATATTTTTAAATTTTGAGAAATGTGATATGAAAAAAGAGGGAAAAAACTATTTTTTCTTTTTTCATTGCAAATTTTAGTTGTGAAAATTGAAAAATGTTGACATACTGAAAGTACATAAAATACAACACCTCTGAGTTGTATTTTATGATTTGCAAAATAATCTTCAGAAATAAGAATGTGTGTCTACTGTATATTTGCTTTTCAAGGCACTTCAGTTCATTAATTACAATTTTATTGTATTTGAGTTCTTTTTTGAAGGTAATTGTATCATCCAGAACACATCAATTATACATGTGCATGTATCACTTGAAATTGATTTGCATGATTATTGCAGTGAACAGACAAAAGAATAGGCTACTGATAATGTCCGCAATGATGAAGACTATCTTGGACAGTATCTTGATTGATTTGCAGAGGAGGGGTTTTTAACCTTTTCCATTCAAAAGCTGGATACATTTGGGGATCAGCTTTATAACACATGGTTCAGTTTGATTGATTAGTCCTCTCTTTTTTATTGTTTTCTGTTTGTCCGTTGAAATTAGGTCTACTATTCTTATTAAATACAGCTAAAGTTCAGAAAATTAGATACTTGTATAGTGTAATAATGAGATACATAAATAATTATTTTATTGCTCATAAATAAAGAGAAGTTTTACAAGAATAAATATTTGGTGTTTGTAGAAATGTAGAATAGAACTGACAAAATTAAGACAGTGATTGTTACTTTGGTATGATTCTTGACTTTGTACAACTTCTTCAGATTGCTGTTTTGTTTTTTCAAAGACTCCATCATTAATTGTGTTCTGCTGGCAGCCAGCTTCAAGGCATAACTTTATGATTGTGAGTCCAGAAAAACACCAGTTTAGTTTTTTCTACCTGCCTCTTTCATGCAGTCTTTTTTTCTACAATTGAATGCTGCCATCTTGCAGGACTCAGGAAGTGTGCCTTCTCGGTCACAGCTCCACCCTCTGTAATAATGTCCTCCCAGAGATTCAGGTTTAGCTTATGCATGGATGGATGGATCTGTAAATGTACATGGACGTGCTTTTTTAAAGTAACCATGTATATATACTGTTAGTCTTTACTTTGTGTCTGCTTCACTTAGTAGCCATTCAAAGTTATGATGGTGCTGAAAAAAAGTAACCTTATGACCAATGCCTACATTTAAGACTTTCACAGCACTTCTCAGTCACATGTTACATAGGCATTGTCCTGTACCTTGATCTGTTGTTTTTCTTTTTTCCCCCTTCCTTGCAGAGAGGAGAGATTGATGAGGAAAAATTACAAAAAGTAAGCAGGCAAACAATGGGCATTACACTGGCTCTTTACACAGCACAATCAGGTGCTGTTGGCACATCACATTATTTTCAATTCTCCATTGTATGCTTGCTTACTCTCTTGTAATCCCTTCCTTTTCAATGAATCCAAATGCACATGTTCATTCCCTTCGTGCTCATTATCCCAGCACTACACTAGGGTAAGCATTCCAAAGGGATGAGGGAAAGAAAAGCATGGCTGTTTGATTCCTACCTGACAACCTCCTAGCCTAACAACGTTGCTGCTGGTCCCAAACAAGGACTATCTATACTCATAGATAGGTTGACAGTCAATTTTTTTTTAACCAATAAACCAATTGTGTAAATTAAAACACAAAATTTTGATGGTCACTTTATCTGTGGATGGTACAGTTTTCATAATGTTTCTGGTTAAAATATTTGAGGGTTGGTTTATCCATAGATGGGTATATTAATGCGTATGCATAGTAAATTAATTGCTTCACACAAAGATGTAGGAAAAGGAAGTAAAATTTTCAGAATTTTTCTTCCAAATTTGGTTTGTGGGGG
>JANHFN010008303.1:25089-39302 GCA_032468175.1 Toxicocalamus goodenoughensis
CCAAATTTGGTTCCCCCCCCCCCCAAACTTTTATGTTGTCCTCCAGAAGCAAATTTAAGATTAGGGAAAAAACAAATTTCTTGCTTTCTTTGATTTTCTTCTCCCATAATGTTTGTTTTACTTTGAAAACTGTTAGCTGCTCTGCTGATCCAGTTTGATCTCAGCCTTGCATAGACTGATCAAGTTCTGCAAATATAATGAAAACATAGCTAGTTTCATGTCTCTACTCAGAATTTAAGAATTATAAAGCAAGGAATTACTTCTTTCAGATAAAAATGCTTCTGCCTCATCATTAAGGAATTGCTATAACTTGTCAAAGAGATTTTCTCACAAGTATTGTTTACCAACAAACATATTTCTTTACTTAGTGATATTATATGATCATCATAGATCATATACTCTGTTTTAACTATTTTGTGGTTGGTGAGAAATTGTAAACTATGTTTTCAGAAGTGTACTTATGCTGATTTTTTGCCTTATTTTGAAGTTATACAAGTCCAAATTTGTAAAAATAAATTAAATATTGCCACCATTTACTTATTTTCTTAACGATTATCATGATAAAAAAGTAGTTGGCTCTAATAAATGTATTTTATCTCTTAGGACTTTTTTCTTTTTTCCATTATTTTCTATTATTTCTTTTGTTTGCTACATTAAATGTAGCAAACAAAAGAATTTGTAGGAAACTCAGTAGAATATATAGCATGTAACAATAAAGGATGTACTGACCATCTTAAGTTCTTAAAATAATAAAGAGAAGTCCTGTTTTATTATTATTCATTGGGTAGTCCTGGATCACTGGTAAAGAGAGGGTCAGGCCTGGTTGTCATATAACTTTATTAGGTGACTTAAAGCATAGTCAATATTTCATTGTTTCTTGTAGATTAGTAAAATAATATTTATTCAATACTCAATCGTCATGCTCTTTTTAGTATTGACTATGCCATCTCTGAAAGCAATAAAACAAATTCTGACTTTAAAAATTATGCAAAATTCAGTAAACAGCTGTGGCTCTCAGTATGTGTTGTTTCAGGCCTTTTGTAACAGGTGGCTTTAGAATGAGATCAGATTCCTCTTATCTCACAATTGTAGCTAGATTAAAGGAAGGCACAGAAGTAATTCATCACTCTATCATGAAAGAATGTGTGTAGAGGAGGAGCATCTGTGGGGTTTCACACAATCAATAGCTATCATTCTGTTCACAGAAAATATGCCTTTGCTGATGTTAACTGGTGAAGGTTACTAAACTGAAAAGCAAGTGGTAATGTTTCCTATTTTCACAGCTTGTGACTAAGTGCAAATTGAAGGCTACAGAAGACAGTTAAAATAAACCTGTTCCTGACATAGACATTTTTACATCTAAACAGAAAACTCAGGAAGATATTGATGTGTTTCCCCAAGTATTTTTAAGGAATGCTAGAACTCTGGTTTATTCAGGATGGAATGATTATTATATTATTATAGCCACCTAGAATTGTTTCAATAGTGAGATGGGTGACACATTAAACAAACAAACAAACATTTGTTTTTGTTTTTCATCTCCAAAATGCGACCCCTGCACATGCACTCTGGCCCTGCATGTTCATGTGTGTGTGCGACCCCATGCATGTTCACTGAAGGCTTTCAAGAAGAGATTGGACTGCCATTTGTCAGAAATGGTGTAGGGTCTCCGGCTTGGCCAGGGGATTGGACTAGATGACCTACAAGGTCCCTTCCAACTCTGATTATCTGTTATAACACACATGTGCTCCCTGCATGCGCATACAACCCGTGTGTGCAGCCCCCTGCACCTCTGCCCCCTGCGCATGCATGGGAGGCGCGCATGTGCAGCAGAGCTGAGCTTGTGCGAAGGCTAACATGCCCAGAGAGAGGGCTCTGCGTGCCACCTCTAGCACGCGTGCTACAGGTTTGCCATCACAGGTATAGGGTTTCCTGCCTGAGAAGGGGGTTGGACTAGAAGACCTCCAAGGTCCTTTTCAACTCTGTTATTCTATTTTGTTCTGTTCTATTCTAAGTCCCCGCTTGATTTTTTTGGCGAGATTTCAGAAGTGGTTTGCCATTGCCCCCTTTTAAGGGCTGAGAGAAAACGATTGGCCCAAAGTCACCTAGCTGGCTTTGTGCCTAAGGCAAATAATCACACAGAAGCAATGCTTAAAGGATGGATCCTATTTTCAGGTCCTTAAAGATGAAGAAATAGTTAATAGGAAAAAACATCTTCATCCTTCGTATATAATTTGTGATGTTATACTCAGCATTGTTCTTTAGATACATAATGTGTGTGGATAAGTGTAAATCTATAACTGATACTTGGATGTTGGAATCATCATCTCCTTATCCCTAAAAAGTACTTCATGTTACTTTGGGATGTTCATCTCAGAACAGCTTTATATAGTAATATTTTATGTTAAAGTCAGCACTCAATATAAACATAATTTTTCTTCTAGACTTAACAATTAGCCCCTGGTTAGAGAAGAGCTTTTTTTCCCCATTTTTGCAAGACCTCTTGGTGCAGAGTAGAAGTTTTTGGATTGATACTGATAGTTATGAAACTCATAATTCCATATTTTTTTTGACAACATGTGTGATTGACTGTACACTAGTACCTGAGAAGGTTATTGGATATGTTGTATTGTATTGTTCATATTAATCACTGAATGCTTTGAGATCTACAACAGAGTCTTAATTCAATCCATTTACTGTATGTGTCTTTACTGAATATCTTCTAAGTATTCTGACATTTAGCACTTTATACAAAATTAACCTGTCATAATCTTCTATTTCTTTCAGATAACTGTCTGGTTTGTAAATGATTTTTTTTTTTGCAAAAATAAATAATGACATTTTCAGAAATAAAAGATAGAAATCAAGTATATTTAGTATTTGAAGATCATCAAACATTCAGAGCGTTTATATTGAAGAGCCCAGCAGTATAGATCCTTTAAAAAGCAGTGCTACAAATGCACAGGTGTCTGTGTACAAAGTATGCCTTTTTGAATTGTTAAGGCAGCTGCATCTTTTTCCAGGCTTATGTATCAGCTGCTTAGGAGCTACCCGCAGCTGTCTCCACATGTATAGGCATACACTGCCACTTTGCCTGACATCTTTCCCAGACTAATGCAAAGCTTTGTTATACCTAGAAGACCAGATGAAGAGTACTTGTTCTTTTATAATTATATACAAGTATTTTGACAGATTCATCGGGGATTAAAACGAAGGAGCTAGAATTAAATTCTATATTTGATATTTTGATGTTAACTATAGTTGGTACAAACTGCATGTTTCTGAATTCAGATGTGATTGGAAACTACAATTAGTTTAATGATAAAAGTGGAACCTTCTGGTACAATCTCTTTGCATGTGGAGAACAGGGACTGCAGAAGAAAAGGCAGTGTGTCCTCAGGGCTTCTTCAGGCTTGCCCTTTTAATGCAAAACATGCTTTATATAGACACATGCAAATTATCCTTTATTCATACTCAATTTGACTCAGCTTAATTTAATTTTTCACATTATCACAGCTTTAAGCAACCTGTGCATTGCAGAATTCTGACAAAACTATGCAACCTAAGAAAGGACCAAACACCATAACTTTTTAACTTAGATGTTCCATTTCAAGGTACAGTTGGAATCTCTGTGTTCCAGATAAAATTAAGTCAAGCTACTAAGTCAAGTGAGAAAAATTACTGCAAAACAATTCCAAAACTAAAATGTTCAGAAATACCATATATGTAAACCTACCCCATATTTCCACAAGCAATGAATTTGACTTGAAATAATCTACAGTTGTTAGTCATAATAAACTAGGGATAGGAGAGAAACAATGAAGCCCACACCTGTTTATAGAAATGATTTTTGGCTGTATAGATAAGCAGGGCCAGCTGGTTCATAATCATTTGATCATTTTGACTTATTGTTCATGAGCTTGAAAATGAATTTTGGAATTAGCAAAGGCTCATTTTATACTAACTGTAGAAACGTGCATGAGAAATGTGGCATTACACAGATGCTCTATTAAGATAAGGAAAAAAAGCATCTCAATTCACCACAGATCTTTGCATAAAGCAGCATCAGAAATTAATGAGTACTTTTGAAAAATTATGTAATAATGTAAATGATGTGCATTATAGTAGCAACCAGCGAAGCTATTTCCTGTTTTAAATTTCTGGAACTAATTTGATGGAGAAAAAATTTGTCTCTGTTGATAATCTTTCCCACGAATGCCTATTTATGCAATATGAATTGTCATCCTTCACCCCAAAAATCCAGGGAGTGCAGAGTGACAGAGAATGAATGCCAAGTACAGTAGCTTTCCATTTACAGCTCAAGTCAGTGGATCTGTGTGGATATATGCAGAAATAGCTAAGAACAACTGTCTGAGCAGGAAATCTTATGATTATTTTAGTAGTTGGAAGTCAGCTGTATCACATTTAGCTCTAACACATTCCAAAGAACATTTGAAGGGTTTATACAGCGCTATCAGTTATAAGTTGGATTGGGTGCAGCCATGGACAAGTCAAACTCTAAACACAAAATGGAATGCTTGTGGTTGCTACCCTTTACACAGACACCAGTTTCTGAAATCTTCACCTGCTCAAGGTATATTTCTGTGTTTTGGCAAGAAGAAAATGGGAAGATGGTTTTGAGCAAAGGATGATTTCATTTAAATGTATTGTAAGAATTCACTTTGAAAATATATAAAATCAATCCCTCTTCAAAGTAATTCTGTTTTATTTTTATACTTCTGTATGCTAGGAAATATTGTTTTGGAATGCTTTTAGGACCTTTTTCATATAAACTTATATGAATCTTAATATGTGCTAATCTGTCATCATCAGATGGATATGTTTAGATCTCTTTCTAATTTAACCCTTAGTATTTAAATCCAAGAACTGAAATCCATTAAATCCTTGCCTTACATTTGACAGACAATTGTCAGACAGTATCAACTTATTTATAGCAAGAGCTATATATGCTGTTTAGACAAGCAGAACAGTATTTAAGAATAAGGGTTAACAACTAAACTTAAAAAGCATATTTTAGGATTATGCTTTTTATCTAAAAAATTGTAGAAACAATAGAGATTAATTATGAACAATTATTCCATTGGATATAGTACATCTTGTTTGAAAGTTGTTAACATTGAAAAGCAACTTGTATGATTCTGAAATTCAAGGAGATTTTTTTTAATGTTTCTGTTCAGTATATTTATTTCCAATAGTTCTTTGGATATTATGTATCAATGTTCAACATTCACCATTATTATTCGTATTCATTCAGTTGTGTTATCTCAGTTGAATGCCATATCAGTTTATTTCTGAGTATATTGTTTTCACATCAAAGATTCGTATTGTAGAATCTTATGTTCTTCTCCAGTAATACATTGCAATTTGTCTATAAGGATTTTATTTTAAAAAAAACTAATTTAAGATTTATAATTGCTTTCTAGATTTGCTGTGGTAATTCATGCTGTGTATTTTTATAATACTAAATTATAGAAATGCATTTTGAAATATAAAGTAGAAATAGATGATATCCTGCATATTGAGAACTTGAATAAGGCTTGACAACAACCCTTGACCATGACAACAATCCTTGACCAGTCAAGAATCAATGAATTACGTAGTTCTTGGGAATTATACAGAACATTTTGGAGATAGACATTTATAGCTACTACATATTTGATACTATTGTATAAGAGATCTCATTGGAAGCGATAACACACTAGTTTACTTCTAGTTCTACTTATATGTGTGGCTAAGTTTATATTCATGAAGACTATCAGAAGGAGATCATGATATGAATTTTTAGAATGAACATTTATGTCCTTAACATATTTAAAAGTGAATTGTTCTTAATATTTATTTAGTCTATGATATCAAGCATTTATTTCTCATTAATAAATTGTTTATTAAGAGTGTTAGACAACTTATAGCTTTAATTTCAATTAGTGAAACTAATAAACTTCACACAATAATGAGTATACCTGATTTATTTTCATTAAAAATAAATAAAATAACCCTATACTTTACTGCTTAATAACTAAAAAGCATTTAATCTAAAATAAAACAGCAAAAGCAGTAAAGTCATCATATTTGGACTAGAACTGGGAAGATCCAGATTCAAGTATATAATCAGTCATTAAAGATCATTGGTGAGCTTGTAGACATATCGTGAAGGGCCAACAGCTTCCAACACAAGCCTCCAGGAAGCCCTCGTCCCTTTGCTTCCTCCAGTTCCACTGCCACCTTAGACATTGCCCCCCTTAAAGCTATTACCTTTGCTTCAGGAGCCACCATCACCCATCCTGTCTTGCCCAGGACATTGTGCTTCCACCAACCAGTCTCATTGCACTCTCCACAATCTGTAGGCTATCATTCCACACTCCAATGGCACAAGATAGGGCTCCTCCACCCACCCTCCTGCCACCTGCCTCTGCTCTGCTCCCTTCTGTGCAACTGGATCCAGCAATCTTCCTTCAGATGAGGCTCCGCCTCCAGACATGTTCACTGCATGTTATGAGGCTGTGCCCTCACCCAGTGTTTGTACCCCAGGCCAACAGTAACTGCAAGAAGCAGCAAAGATCAGCTAGGAAGGTGGCAATGGTAGGCAGAAGAATGCAGGGAGACCAAAGAGGGAGGGAGGCAGGCAGGTGGGAGGAATTGAAGCAGAGGCAATTCTACAGGGCAGAACATGAGCTTGGAACACTGCAACAGTCATAAATGTTGTTTAGTCAGCAAACATTTGAATTTCAATTCTGTGACGGTCATGACTAGTATTTGTTCAATGAATCTGTAACTTTGAATTGTTGCTGAACAAATGGACATAACAAAGCTTCAACCATAACAATACAAGAGCACACAATAGATACAAACTCAAGCTAAACCGCACCAAACTTGGTTGCAGGAAATATGACTTCAGCAACAGAGTGGTCAGTGTCTCTACCTGACTGTGGTTTCTTCTCCAAACCCCAAAAACTTTAATCTTAGACTGTCTACTATTGACCTCACCCCTTTCCTAAGAGGTCTGTAGGGGGCGTGCATAAGCCCACCAACGTGCCTACCGTCCCTGGCCTATTGTTTCTTTTTATTTCTCTTATATGTATACATTTCATATGTTCATAAATATGTTTATACTTATATCTGTTATCTTATAATCGCTTAACAAATAAATAAATAAAAATAAATCAAATAAAAATAAAGACTATCTATTTTTTAAAAATCTTTCTTAGAGTTTACATGAAAGAAATGTTCTAAGCCTAGTGGAGACCAAATGTGAGGAGGAACATCTGATAATAGGCTGTGTCAAAATATTTCATGGATTAGAAATTAGAATTATGGCTTCCGCAAAGCTTCATCTCACTTACCTCTTAGCCTTTGAGAGGCATTAGCTATATGCTAAAAAGATGCCTCATGGATTAGTGAAAAATAGGAAGCAGGTAGTTAAAATAAATGGGCAGTTTTTACAAGAGATATGCAGTGTGTTGAAAAATTGATTTGAACCGATGTGTTTAGTTTTGTTTCAGAGATTACCTGAACTTCAAAGTAGGAGTCTAGGATTGCTAATTATACCACTATTGGCTTAAGACAATATCTGGAATCTGCTTGGATTCCATACCATTCCGTAGCTTGTCCAGCCTTCCTTTCTACATCCTCCCTCCGTCTTTTCCTTCCTTCCTTCTTGCAACTGGATATCAGTAAAGTCAAGTTCTTATACACTTAGCATAAAGTATAATTTTAAACATGCATAGATACATAACTAATCATGTGAAGTGGATTTATGTGAAAGCAGGGAAAGGGGGAAATGGTCGGTTTTACTGTCAGGAACGAAAATGTGAGAATTGGGTCAAGAATTTCAATATGTTTATCAGAACATTCATAATGCACTCCATTTTTTCCTGTTTTCTAAGGTATAATAGTGACCCAGCTTGTTGTTGGAGATAAATTTTAGCCTGTGTTTTTCAATTATACTAAATCTGGCTTATTTATCAATATTTTTCAAAAATGTGGTATTAAACATTCATCAATTATAGTTAAAGTTGAAAAATTCCAATGCTCAATGGAGCTTCAGTAGGTTCATTTTTCTATCTTAGGGTTCTTGAACATTAGGAGTTAAAAAAAACATTTACAATCAGAGCTCATTCATATTCACAGAATATAGTTCCTTTAAAATCTGAGGAATTACAAGTTACCTTCATTTAGCGACTCTCTTGCTTAGCAACTGTCTGCAGTTATAGCAGTGATGAAAAAGTAACTTTGCAACCAATGCTCACATTTATGAAAAGCAAAGGAAAGCTGAAGATCATAAGCAGAGTTGCAGTTTCACTTATCAATCTCTTCATTTAATGACTGAATTGCCAGTCCCATTTATGATTCCTAAATAAGGGCTATCTGTACACATTCATTAGATTTATAATCACAGCAGAGATTGGGATATGCTGTAAAAGTCTTCCAATTCTGGCTATATCAACTGTTTAAAAATTCACTGAAGGAAATCAAATTGAGATAAAAAGCTTAACTCTATATTTTATGTTTAAAGAAAGAACTTTTTTTTTCTCATTGGACTATTGTTCTGTTCTGTATGCCTGTAAGTTTGTTTTGAAACAAATATATGCATGTTACTGTTTACTTTTCTAGGATTTGTTTTGAAAGCATATGTTATTACATTTTTGTATTTTGCGTGTTTTTACTTACATGATTTATAAAGAATTTCCACAATAGCTATAAGAAAACTGTGGGATCACTTTGTGTTTAAAATACATTTCAGATGACAGATGCAAAATAAATATCTTTGTCTCTCTTTTGTGTGCATTTCAAATAATACAGTGATGATCCTGTATTCCTCTGAGGCTGAGATTAAATGAGGTCTTGATATACTGCCTGAAGAAAGATTAGGCTTCATTATTGCTCAAACATATTTCTATGCACAGAATTTCAAAATTCCAGCATGCACTCATTTACTTTAATTCATTTTTTCATTCTCATGTTTCTGAATGACAGGATACTAAAAGAGCAGTGCTATATATGTTTGAGACAGCATTCTAAATTATCTTCTAACAGGGATAGTGCTTGCTTTAAATTCTCTCTGGGGCTGTGAAGATGATTCACCGAACTCTTAATTGAAACAAATACATGAGAAAGAAAAATGCACTTTCTGGATTAATGGTGCATGGAGTTATATCCCCAACCTAATTTCCTCTGGGGCTTTTATTTTAAGTATTTTCACAAGCTGACAATTCTAGGGGGCAATTTTCTTCATATATGTATGAATTAAGTGAATTGCAATGTATTAAAAGTAATTATAAATAACAAGATAATTTTGTAATGTCTATTGTAGTCATAAGGAGCGAATCTAGTAATCGCATTAGATTTTTAATGTATTTGTGTACAAAATAAAGTAACTTTTTCGTGCTCCTTCCAGGTATGAGAAGATAATTCCTGATATTTAAAAGTCTTAAATTGCTCAGACTGATTGCAGCTGAATATCGATTTATATGCATTTTATATGCATAATTTTGTGGAAATAAGTACAGGTATTTCTCAATTTGCAACAGTTCATTAAATGACCATTCAAAGTTACAATAGCACTGAAAAAAGTGACTTATGACCATTTTTCACACTTATGTTTGTTGTAGCATCTCCATGGTCATGTGATTTACATTCAGATGCTTGACAACAGACTCACACAGTGTCCTAGAGTCATGTGATCCCCATTTGTGACCTTCTGACAAGCAAAGTCAATGGAGAAACCAGATTCACTTAACAACTGTGTCACTAATATAACAACTGCAATGATTCACTTAACAAATGTGGCAAGAAAAGTTGTAAAATAGGGCAAAATTCACTTCACAAATTTCTCACTTAACAACATACATTTTGGGTTCAATTGTGGTCGTAAGTTGACTTTGATTGTTCAGGTAGCCCTTGACTCAGCTCTTGACTCATTAGTTTTTTAACAACTGTTTGAAGTTTTAACGGCACTCATATTTATCACCATCACAATGTTCCCATGGTCACTTGATTAGAATTTAGTAGCCAATGGGTGCTTGGCTACTGACATGTATTTACAACATTTGTAGTATTCTGGGGTTATGTGATATCATTTACGATCTTCTCTAGGCCTCCAACAAGCAAAGTAACATTGTTGGAAATCAACTTAAGAAAAAGATAATCTTTTCATAAAGCATTTTTTTTTTCTTTTTATGACCCTGTAACCCCTTGATACAGGGTGGAGACGGGGCAACTGAATAGAGCTGAGCATTCACTGGCCAGAGGCCTTTCCTGGTGCCTACGTGGATCTTCATAAAGCAGAAGATATACTATTTATTTGCTTACATTGGGAAGTAGAATTAACTTTTGATCGTGGCTTGAGAATGATTATAAAGATTAAATAGGGGAAAAAGTCAGAAGCAGGGCAGAAAGGCTTCAATTTCCTGTACATATAACTTGCATATATGTATTCTCTTGAAGTATTATGATTAGTATAACAAGAGGGCAATCCTAAATGATAACACTGGGGGAATCACACTTTTGCAGGTCAAGGAATTGAATTCACTCCGGTGTGCAAATTTGTGCCTATAGTGAGGAATTCAATTTCTCGTTGTATTTTCATTGTAAGCTTGATGCTGAAGCCAAGTTGCATGTCAGTTGAAGTTTGTTTGAGGATTTGCAAATTAAAACACTGGCTAAAATTAAAACTTGGTGGGATGGAGGGAGATCTCTTTCCCATTTCATCCTTGCTGATAGGTTTCGCTCCTCATTGGAAAAAAAGTATAACCTCCATGCATGTATCTTTGGATTCCCAGCTGCAGCATTCACTTAATGACCATAAGAAAGGTCATAAAATTTCTTTGGGAAGGTTGTGTTGTTTCTTGAACAATAGAATACTTGATTAGTGTGGATTTCTTTCAGGTAAATTTGGGCTGCTAGTTTGTTATTTTCTCTGATGAGGATACCCAGCAATCATATTGTACTGTTGGTTTCTTTTTGTTTTGTTTCAGGTTTTAGTCACAGATGCACACAGTTTCTCATGAGATTATCAATTTTGCTTTAAGGCTTAAGGATTAGTAATCAAGTAAAGGAATGTGAATGAAACTGACTTGCCTGCAGAATTGACTTTGAAATAGGAACATGCAGAAAAATGAGATTTATTCCCTTGCTTGGCGAGAAGTCTAATAAATCTTCGCTGGTCTTCTTTACTTGTTGGGTGCAGGGGCCAGGAAGTGGTCCTCATCTGACTTCTCCAGCTGCTTAGGTAATGCCTATGTTTGATCAGTCTCATGTGATTCCTGGATTTCTCTTTCCTGAGGATGATATTCCACAGGCTCATCTGAAGTAGCTTCTGGATTAAATTCAGAATCTAAGTACTGAGTCTAGGTCACGGCATTTCTCCCCTTGTGCATTACACTCCTTTGAAAATGCTGATAATTGTTTCATATGCCTTTTCAAGTTGTTGCTTTTAATTATAATAGATGTATCACATATGTCTCCTGCTAACCTAGCAGTTTCGAAAGCATGCAATTGCAAGTAGATAAATAGGTACCACTTCAGTGGGAAGATAACAGCGCTCTGTGACCCAGACTGGCCACATGACCACAGAAATGTCTTTGGACAGCACTGGTTCAACGGCCTTGAAACAGAGATGAGTACTGACTCCTATGTTCAAAAACTAGCAGAGTAAAATCTGCAGGAACTCCTTAACCTTTTTATCATGTATGTACCAGATTCATACTTTAGGTTTACTGCTAGTTGCTCTATCATAATATCATGAACGCTTAATAAATTGAAAATATGATTTAATACCTCAGATAACATTACAAAATGGAAACTAGTTTATAAAGGAAAAATGAGTGTTCATATAAGCTATTTCTTAATATTCTAAAAACTTAATAAGTAGTATCTACCTGGATATAAATTAAAAAGATATTAAGTACCATGTAAATATGACTATGATGCTTCTGATAATAATTTGTGGTGTTACCAAAGCAACACAGAACAAATGCACAAATATAGCAGGTTTTAATAGTATCTTTTTTATTGCATTGGCATCTTTTTCTGCTTTCTTATTACTTATCTAATTTCTTTGTAGTCTGGCTTAGATGATTTACTGACTCCAAATTGGACTTGGTACTATATACTGTATTTATATTGTCCTCTGCTGCATGTGTAATCCTCATAGAATTTTCTGTACCTGCCTTCATAGTACTGAGCTTTAGAAACTGAGGCTATTAAAAAAAGGAGTCCCAGTAATAAGTCCTAAATACAGAGGCTGCAATAATTCTAAATTATGTCTGCATATTATAATATCTTCTGCAATTTGGAATACTCCCTCACATAGTTCTAATATATTGCTAGGATTTCTATGGCCTTTACTTCCTCAGATTTCCATTTAGTATTACTACACTATATGAGTTTCTAGTTTATGCATAGCCTTTGGTAAAAGTAATGACCCTTGATTGCTGACCCTTGATCATAGAAATTCAAGAATGATTTGCTGCTTTGTTATTATTAGTTTAGTGTGAATATCCCATTTGATTGATGAGATCTATTAAAGTGGGCAATTATCTTCTTCCCCTTTTTGCCTGAGTTGATTTTAAATATAGCTCCAATTTTAGAAGGACATTCTAATGAATGGTGCAAGACTTCAAGCAATTCATGTCCTTAGAATTATGTTCTTCTTTAATATGTGCAATTGTTAAGCTTATCCATTTTTCACTGTAATCTGCATTTCTCCCATTTCCATAGTCGTGCTTCAACATATTGAATTCTGCTATTCATTAAGATTTCTCAGCTATTTGTTTTAGTTAAGTACAGTTATTAGAAAGGCCTGTTCTTAGCCTTGAATACCTTTGGCAAAATTCTTCCTTATTCAAGCGTAGGGATGTCTATCATATCATTCACTTAGTTTTTGAAACATGGCAGATATAAGTAATTTAAATAATGATTAAATTTGGTATTAAATTTCATTAAAATAGTTGATACAATCAGATTATTTCACACCAAATTTAAGACTATATTTCTGTACTTCTTTTAATGCATAAAAATTCAAATTCAGATCTCTATTGTGTTGTCTGTGTGTGTGTGTGTATTTATTTATATTTATATTTATTGATGGTGATGATTTTTACAAAGCTGAACTAAAATGTCCATGTTTTCCAAATTTGAATCACATAACGAACATTCAGAAAATCCAACATATTAAGCATTTTCACCTGGTATTTTAGTCACAATCTTATATTTATTGGTCCATTTTAGATTATCCTTCATTTTTACTGGCTATGCTGTAATGTACAAGTACAGATGATTAATTATTCATAGTCAAAAAGTTCACATAAAATGATATCATGATTATAATTCAAGTGTTGAGCTGTTAAGACAACAGACAATCAAGCATATCTAAATTATGGGGCTTAAGAGGTCTCGAATCAGTCAAGTCATGGACCATGCAAGTTTGAATTCCAGCATACCAAACAAGTCAGAAGCAGTTCATAATCAAAACCAGGCATAGCTTAAGATCCAAGGCAGGAATAGAGTCATAAAGCAAGAACACGTATATTGTTAATGTTGAGGAGAAACAGGAATCACGAAAAGGAAGTAAGGCCAGTTATTCACTTAAGAGTAAGATTAGGACGGGGCTGTATATGATTTGATGAAATAAATTTAAACATTGAACTATTTTCCAGGCTAATTGTTCAAAGAGCCAGACATCCTCAAAAAATATAGAATAGTCTTATAACCACAATACTGTGTTGATTCAAAAAAAGTACCAAAAAGTTTCACTTCCTGCCTAAGTCATTGGCAGAAAAGAAAAGCATAAAAAAAACCAAATATATTCTTAAAGTGCAAGTTATATAAAGGAATAATAAAGAATTAAAAATATACATGGTATTAAAGTATAAAAATATAATTTGTATAGTTGGGAACTTAATGTTAAATCCCCTTCATCATTGTCACTCACATCCTCTGGAGAGTCTTTTTGCAAAGATCAGCAATTCTATAATTTTAAAATGGTTAACTCTAATTTAATTTTTAATTGTAATGTTCATTTTATATGTTTTTTCATTTATCAGGTATATTATATTGTACATTGCTCAGAGCCCCTTGTTGGGGTAAACCCCGTTAGCAGAATGTGCAGCAGCCAGAAAGGCGTATATGAGAGTAGTGTTTGTATGATACACACACAGTAAACAGATACACTGTACAGTTAAAATAGTTTTTAC
>JANHFN010008303.1:99366-109588 GCA_032468175.1 Toxicocalamus goodenoughensis
TAACACTTTGTAAGCCGCCCTGAGTCTTTCGAGAAGGGCGGCATATAAATATAAACTAATGTAATGTAATGTAATAATAGTTAGGTCAGAATTTCTACAAATATTAATATAAGAATGTAAAAATTAAAATGTATATATGCAGGAGTATTGAACACTAGCATCAGAATACTCAAGTAAATATAAAAGTATTGTGTAAGTGTAAACATGTATAATTCTTTTTTTGTGTGTGCATAAATAACTTTTTCTGAGCTCTTGAAAGAGAAGTAAATGACACCTAGGAGGTGGATTAGCAAAGAATCTGGATTTTTAATCCACTATCACAATCTAACAGGAAATTAATATTTTAAAATCAATTAATTGTACTTATTCTTTACCTGAAGCAAGATATGTAAACATTACACTATATGTCTTGATACTGTAGAATCTCTCTAAGTTATTGTAATGGAGACTGAATGAACCTTTTGCGAAATGTTCTGCATTTGCAAAACATTTCAGTTAACACATTCAGTATAGAATGGATGCAGCTCAGTCTTACAATCATCATATCTTCCTTTGTCATTGGTAGAAGACAGGGGTGGGATTCTACTGGTTCGGACCAGTTCTATGGAACCGGTTGTTATGATTCTGCGCAGTTTGGAGAACTGGCAAATCATGCCCCTGGCTGGCCCCTCCCCTTTCCGCCTGCCGCTCCCTGCCCAGTCAGTCTTTATCGCGCATGCGTGACATTGCGTGCATGCCTGACATCACTGACTGTGTTCTCCCCCTCCCACTCACTCCTTAAGGTATTTCTTTTTTTTCCCCTCCTGATGATCAGCTGTTCCTATGATCAGCTGTGCCGGGATTCCCCTCGTTATCTTACTGCTTTGCCCAGGAAGCTTCCCTGAGGCCTAGGAAGGCAAAAAATGGAGGGGGGAGCAAAAACACCCCCCAGGAGGCTTCCCTGAAGCCCAAAAGGCCCAAAAAAGGGGGGCGGCTGCAAAAAAAAGAAGTCATGCCCACTCAGTGACATGACCACACCCACCTAGCCACGTCCACAGAACCAGTTGTTAAAATATTTGAATCCCACCCCTGGTAGAAGATTCAAATAAATTGGATCCTTGGAAGTGAGTTGTTTTCTTTTTAAGTTCAGGATCATCAATAAAGATGAAACAAATACAATAGTATGTTAAGAATACAAGTATGTTAAGAATACAAGTACTAGAGATATATTACAGTAGATTAATTGATTCTTATTGGAAATGATATATTCTTCCCATTATAGAAGTCCATGGAGTACAGATTTCCCCTATCATTTAAAGAGCAAGGCATATTAATAAAGAAATGATGATTTGTTTTTTTCTGGTGAAACCAGAATAGAGGCTGCTGATGCCGTGAGAACCGTACTATATCTTCAGCTCAGTGGATGGGTAGCTTTGGACCAAAGTCTAAAATAATTTATAGATTTAATAAAAATCACAAGATGTTTTAAAATAGGAGTTGAGAAGTATATATATCAATAGTTTAAAAGAATTAATGCAGCACATATATGGTTTTCAAAGGAGTCGCTTTCAAAGTTAGATAGGCAGCATATAAATTAAACAAATAAATAAGTGTTCTAAACCGTTTTTATAAAACAAAACAAAACGATGATCACTCATAATTTTCTGGGAACCTGTGAAGATCTGGCTATTTCAGAAAATCTCTGGGGACTAGATCTGTATAATCTGGGAATGTTGTTCTGACATAAGAAATCGAATTATGGGTAGAGATGATTACATCATGGATAACACTGATAATATATCTGCCCTTGATTGTCTAAGTGATCGTATGAAGGTTTTTTCGCAATTGAGAAGAGGCTGTTGGAATCTGAATGGGGAAGAAAAGGCTTTGGCTTAGTCCTAGCAAGACTAAGTGGCTGTGGGTTTTAATTTAAGACTGATCAGATCTGATATTTCCCATTTTTGAGTCTGGATTGTTTCCCTAACACATGTTGTTTCAAAATTTGGTGTCCCTTTGGGACTTACTGTTCGTGTTTTAAGAAACAGACAGCAACTGTGGCCTGGAAAGCCTTTAGCAAAAAGCTAAAGATTTTGATTTTAGAAAATTTAAAGGGACTAAGAATCCCAATAAAATTGGACTATTGAAACATAAATGGTTGCAGCGTCCTTGGGGTCATGAATGGCTGCACTTATCTGAGAAATGTGAATACACCTTTTACAGGTACTCCTTGACTTACGACCACCATTGAGCAAATTTATGTTGCTAAGTGAGACACTTGTTAAGTGAGTTTTGCCCTGTTTTACAACCTTTCTTGACACAATTGAATCCGGCTTCCCCATTGTCTTGTCAGGAGGTCTCAAAAGCTGATCATGTGACCCCAGGACACCGCAACTGTCATAAATATGAGCCAGTTGCCAAACATCTGAATTTTGATCACGTGACCATGGAGATGCTGCAGTGGTCATGAGTGTGGAAAACAGCCATAAATCACTTTTTTAGAGCTGTTGTAACTTTGGTCACTAAATGAACTGTTGTAAGTTGAGGACTAGCTGTAACTTAAATAGCTTAAGTAGCTATGATGAAAAAAAAACTATAATTAAAGAGACATTAACAACAGATTCATGGGTCAGCCAGTTCCAGTTTCTGAATGTTCTTCAAGAATAATGTATTGCAATAGTCTACCTGGGAAATGACTAAGATATGAGTAACCATGAACAAAAAGCTTCCCAATCCAGGAACATGCAAATTTGCATTCAAAATGGATCTGTGCAAAGGCTTTTCTGGACATAGTTGCTGTCTGTTCTTTAAAACATGAACTGTAAGGACCACCAAATTTTCAACCAACACGGTTTGGAAAAAGGATATTTCATTGGACCTACGAAAGACATTGGTTTTTAAAAGTGGTGGGTTTAAATTAAAAGGGAAATACTAATGATAATCTAAGAGAATGACCTGGATATTCTTTCTTCTATTGGATTTACAAAAGAGAGGAGGGAGGGAGGAAATCTTTTTATATATATATATATGTATGTTTAGGATTTGTGTGAAGAAATGTCTCATTACAGTGATGGAACTGTAAACTTTGCACTATAGTAGAGTTATCGCTCTGTAATGTCCCTTTCTCTTTGTTATTGTATGGCACAATGCTTGTATGACGGACTACTGTAATCGGTAAATAATAACTTCAGCTTCTCAAAAGAAGACTAATTCATTAGTGTGATTTCTGATCATTGAACAAACTGCATGGGAGGAATTGGCTTTTCTGTTAACAAAAACATCTATGTGATAGAATATTTTTATTTTATTTTTATTCAAAATAAATAGCACAGCAATTGTGTTTTGTACTCTGCTTCTAAGAAAGAATTCTGATAATCTCATATACATTTAACTAACAGTAAGTTCTAGTTGAATTTAAGTGAACTGGAAAAACATTACACTGATATGTGCAAGTTAAAGTACTAGCAAAATTTCATTCTTACACTAATTGGCTTCTATTGTTTATTCTCTCATTTGATGATGGAATTTGAATTGTGTAGATATTCAAAGACAACACCTTTGTAATGCCCTCTTTTCCTCTTCTTTTTTATTTCTTCTTTTAGCTCAATGAATCAGCTAAGCAGCTTATTGAGATGGACAAGACCAATGTAGCTGCTGCATCTGGCAATGATGTCTCTTTGCCAGTTGACACAAACCTGGCAGTAAGCACAGCCCAGTGCTGCACACTGAATAGTGCTGGAGCAGTCAGTGCCATTCAGCGACATATTGACGGCAAAAAGAATGCTAAGAAGCGCCACTCCTTCACAGCTCTCAGTATGACCCACAAGTCCTCCCAGGCCTTGAATAATAGGCATTCCATGGAGATTAGTGCTCCTGTTCTGATAAGTTCAAGTGACCCCCGGGCTGCGGCCAGAATTGGAGATGTGGCTCATCTGTCCACGAGTGCACCAGTCCAGGTAAACTTTTAACTAATCACAATACTCAGTCAATAATGGGAGAGATCAGATTGAACTGACTTCATGTGCTTTGGCTATTACATTACAATCGAGGAATTGGATTGCACAAGTCCCCAAAATAAACTACTACTATTATTATTATTCATTGGACAATCAACCAGATGTTCAGACTGAGTTTGGCATTTTTGCCTACCTATTGAGTCCTTACCAAGGAACTGGGATAAGCAAATCTGGATGTTTGATGGTGTTACAGATATTGCCGCAGGATGGAAGCTATTCCAAGTAAAGCTGCCTTCTGCAATTGATTGATGGCAAATTTGTCGATGCCTATGGTATTCAAGTGGGGCTCCATTATTTTGGAACTGCACCCAAGGCGCCTATAACTATTGGTACCAGTGGTGGGATTCAATTTTTTTAAACTACCAGTTCTGTGGGCGTGGCTTGGCGAGCATGGCAGGGGAAGGCTACTGGAAAGTCTCCAGTCAGAGGTGGCATTTTCCGGTTCTCCAAACTACTCAAAATTTCCACTACCAGTTCTCCAGAACTGGTTAGAACCTGCTGAATACTACCTCTTATTGGTACTACCCTTGCTTGCTTTTGCCATAGTTGTTCTATTTCTAGATCTTTGTATTTTGTTATCTTCCCCAGTTCTTTCTCTTCTATTCTGCTTTATTATTGTTGTTGTTGTTAATCTTTGGTGAGATTCACAGCCTTTGGGGCTGGTTGGTAGATCAACAGCTCGAGTCCTAACCAAGGATCTAGGAATTCTTAAGGCAGCGTCGGAGGATATAAGCTATTCCAAGTAGGGTGGTTTTTTGTAGAATCAGGCTATTACTACTTCTACTACTACTACTACTATTATTATTAATAATAATAATAATAATTTCTTTTCCTACTTCTCCTATTCCTATCTCTATTTCTCTTACTCTTCCTACTCCTATTCATACCTCTACTTCTCCTGTCATTTTTAAAAAAACAAATAGAAAATATAAATCCATTAAGAAGAAAAAAGATGAAATAACTCTATTCTATAATTTCTTTTTATTTGTAGTGCTAGGAATTCTTCCCCACTTTCTCCCAGAAGCAAAATCATCATATGCTGATCATCCCATAGAAAAAGACAAATAGTCAAAACATTGTTCAGGAATTATCTTGAAGAAAGAATAGAATGCCCAGTTGACTTGCCTTAGATATGTTATTGAGGATTTGTCTGTGTGGTATGTTTTCCATGTGATACATGAAACATAATAGATTTTTAATGCACTTGTTAGCCTTTATTATCAATACACTAAAAATTCTGTAACATTATTGGATCATAACACTAACATTCTGATTAATCAGCCCCATTTCATTGTGTTCTTCTTGGGGTTTTTTTGCATTACGCTTACAGGATTTGTACCTGTTCCGATAGTTTCCACATTCCACTGAAAAATTCTCATACAAGCAGTTGTGGATATTTCCTAGAAAACGCCTTTGGCTCTGTACAGCTAAGTGACATAGATCTGTTTTAAAAAATCTGTTTCAAGAAAATGTCTACTGTTGATTGAACACCATACTTTGGGACATTTTTGGAGACTGAGCAAATACATTTGTCTTTTCTCAAAATCTAAGAGCTGATGTTAGCATCAAAGGCTTCCAAGGTCTATCATTAATGGCTTTTAAGCATTTTTAAAAAGATTTGTGTTCAGTTTCAGTGGGAATGGTATGGATTTGTTTTGACTTTATCCTTTAACTGGCATTTTAGTTATTACACATATTTTGTGCTTTGGTTCTAATTATATGAGATGATAGATGATAGATGGATGGACAGTAGGTAGATAATGCTTTTATTTAAATGCTTATAGGGAGCCAGTATGATACCGTATAGCGGTTAAGGTGCTGGACTGGAGTAGGGAAGTCCAGGTTCTGATCTTCCACAAGCACAGAAGACAGCTGAGTGATCTTGGGCTACCTCTGAAGCTTAATTAGTTTCAGTCTCTGCAATAAGCCAGTTGTTAAACAAAGTTTTTGTGGTAAAAAATGAGGCAAGTACGGTGCCAAAATCAGTTGAAAAATACTAAGAAAAAGAACTTTTTAAATAAATATTTTCAAACTTTTCATATATATTACAGATGTGCAGATTTGAAAGCAAAAAAAGGATTTGGAGCCTGCGGGGCCATAAACAGCATATTTCTAGAACTCCTTAAATCAAATATAAGATTTCCCACGATTGTGCAGCAGCTGCAGAGGGATAATCATGGAATTAGGATTCAAAATAGTTCAAAACATCTGGAACATATAGATGCCTACAGTACTTCTGATTTGTATGAAAACAAAATTAAAATTATTATTATTTGATTAATGTCTTTTATAATGATAGTAAGTGCTGCTACTACAGTACTATTACTTTTGTAGTACTTTTCAAAGCTGATATAAATGACATATAACCTTTCAGTCTCTGTGTGTTTGTGTGTGTGAGACAGATCAACATTAGCAGGAGGACTTAACACTCCCAATCTTGCTTGCAGTTATACAAATACTTCTGGGTTCAGCCCCAGTGAATTCTGTAGGATTTATTTCTGGATAAAGAGGTTCATGATATTTGTAACATTTCTTTTTTTCCTATATTGGGTATTTACCTAATAGCTATTGTTATATAGACCAATGTGCATTGAGTAAGAAAGCTTTTAAAAACTTTAATGAAAATGTAGAAGCATGCATTGAAAATTACTATTTCTACTAATCTATATATCAGAATAAAGTAAGCTTTAAAAAGAAAAAAAAGGACTCTGCCTAGTGTTCTTTACAGGCCGTTATTTACACACTTCTGTTTTCCAAGAGCATATGGAAGATTTACAATTCAGTAATAATTGCATGTCCTGTCCAAAATGGACTGGTTGTTTTGCTCCTATAGGAGTAGCCAAGACTGTGATACAGGGAGTCCTTTTAGCCAAGTAAAAAGGTTTGCATAAACCAAAATTGGCCTTAAATTGCCCTCTCCCATACATACAGTGATGAACAGGCCATAGCAGCTTTTATGTGTTGTTTTGCGAAATGCTTTTATGGCTCCCCTAGGTTTAAAATGCAAATTGTGATGTGGAAAGCTTCTGTTAGAAGTGGGGTAATAAAATAAAATCCTCCTAAGGGAGCAAAATCAAGTTTACAAAAAAATAAAGGGTGCATATTTTCTTTATGCAATCATACATACTCAAAGATACAACCATATGGAGAATGACTAATATTGTTTTATAAAGAACTAGCAGCAGCCATTTTGTAAGGCTGTGGCTTTTTAAAAATGAGCTATAAATGCTATTTCCACTAATCAGTGGGTTCAGACTTAATGTTTTACTGTTTAGTGAGTAGAATGCCTGGGTAAACAATCGTAGGTTAAAAAAAAAACTCACTGTAACCAACCCTTAAAATCCCTGTTCCCCTGATTGCAACAAACCAAAATCTACAGATCTCTTCCAAATCTTGTTGCAGGGACAAAAACACAAGTTTGGTTCACTAATAAACCTTATTACCTAAGGAATATTTTCTTCTTTCTGTGGTACTATCTAGAATGTGAAAATTGGAACCATATGAAAGGCCATCTAAATTGGACACAACCATGCATTTCTATATTCACATATGTATGGTAATGTCACTACTTACCAGGGGTGGGAAATTCCATCTTTGATGGAAAAAATGCTTAATTCTCAAAATGGATGAGGTATTGTGTTACAGAATGATAATGGAAAGCAGGAGGACTCCAGTGAATTCCAAGCAGTGAGAGCTGGTTGTGGAATTTCCCCATAATGGCAATTTACTAATCAAAGCTATGATTGTAAGGTCAATTAAGTTTATATATAGTCTCTGCTATAACTTAGAAGTTGATCCTAAATTCAAGAGCTGATTACCCCCAACCTGTGCAGTTTCCTAAAAAGATCTCTTTGAGCTGCTATAGAATTAATTCTCATCAGGCCTGATGCCCGGGACAGGTGTGTGCATGTGTATAAACGCACCCACACACACATGCGCGTACACATGCATACACAGTGTGCAACCACAATTGAGCCTAAAATTTTCTATTGCTAAGTGAAATAGTTGTTAAGAGAATTTTTCCCCATTTTATGACCTTTCTGGCCAAAGTGATTAAGTGAATCATTGCAGTTGTTAAGTTAGTAACACAGTTGTTAAGTGAATCTGGCTTCCCCATTGACTTTGTTTGTCTGAAGGTTGCAAAAGGTTATCACATGACCCCAGGACACTGCAACCGTCATAAATATGAATCAGTTGCCACGTGTCTGGTTTTGGATCACATAACCATGAGGATGCTCAAATGGTCATGAAATGTGAAAAGCTGTCATAATTCACTTTGTTCAGTGCCATTGTAACTTCAAATAGTCATTAAATAAACTGTTGTAAATCAAGGACTATCTGTATACATCCTTGGAGTCAGTCACGCCCTAATCACTTCCAGATTGCATTGTTGCAATGCGCTCTAATGGGGTTGCCCTTGAAGAGTATTTGGAATCTTCAGTTGGTTATTTATCTTTCAGTGTGGATTTTTTATATCCCTATATCTGAGATAAAAGAATAAATATAGATATAAATATAAAAACAAATATACAAACCCAAAGCAAAGAGAGAAGAATAGCCATCTCAGCAATGGAGCCATTGAAGCATGTATTCATTTCTCTGGCAGCCCCTAATAACATAACCTGGCCTTGAGGGACTTCTGGAATATCAAAATCAAATCTCATATAATCTCAGGGGGAAAGAAAATTTTATTAGGTGGGCACCACAGTA
Organism: Toxicocalamus goodenoughensis; assembly: GCA_032468175.1. Lineage (NCBI taxonomy): Eukaryota > Metazoa > Chordata > Lepidosauria > Squamata > Elapidae > Toxicocalamus > Toxicocalamus goodenoughensis. The sequence goes on from JANHFN010008303.1 coordinate 108,069, forward strand.
GAGATTGCACATCTCCTGGGACCCACCAAATACAGGTTTCCAGTTGATGGTACCTGAAGCATTCCTTCTCAGCCATCTCTAATGGAATGGGCTGATTAACTGAGAGAGAAAGTCCCTCAAATAGCCCAGTTCCATGCCATGAAGGGCTCTAAAAATTAAAACCAACATCTTGAATTGAACCTGGAAGCAAAATGGCAGCCGATGTAGCTTACAGAGCTTAACTTTTTATATTTGTGGCTTTATTTGTTTGTTGAATGTCATACAGAGTCGCAGCTGTACAAATTGGAGGGAGGGAGGGATATGCAAAAAATAGGTACATTGCTAGCATTAAACATATTTAAAATATTAATCTCATTGGGGATGAATCCTCCAAATATCCTATTTAAAACAACAAAGCTCTCCATTCTTTTCTTTTGTATTTTTTATCTTCTTTTTTAAAAAGTATATTATCATTATATTAAAAATGCTAATAAATATTTTTTTTAAAAAAGCAGTGGCATTCTCCCTGCTCCTTGCCAAAAAAAATTAACTATAATTGACGTGATATGATGTCCCATGTAGCAGTTTTCCTCTCTGTCCCTTCCATCTTCCCTCCAATCTCTTCATCTTCATTTTTCTTCATCTTGGCCTTCCAAACCACAATTCATTCCCAACCAAATCCACATTGTGATTGCCTCATAGTTCCTTATGCTGCATATTGGTCAAGCTTCCAACCGGCACAATAACTTCTCTTTTTTATCCACTTCAAAAAGATAAACTATTTCTTTAGTCTGCTAGTTCCTTTCTTCTTTCCCTGGTCTCCTTCGTGACATTCAAAGCCGATACATACCACGTAGTTACCTTGTGGTAAGATTGGTAGCCTATAAATGTATTAATTAATTAATTAATTTCTGAATTGACTCTCTGCCTCTTCCCCAAGCTAACTTTTTATCCCTTCTCACTGCATGGTCTTTAAATTATAACCGGGACAACAAGAAGTCGAAGGACAGCTTCTGTCCAAGATCTATGGCTGTGATTACCATGGTCACGTCCTGATAATTTGCTTAAGAACTTTAACCATCCTTGCCTTGAACACTTTTTCTGCAACTACTAGTTGCATTTGTATTTATTCTTTTTTTTTTTGAAATAAGTTTTATTGGTTTTCAACAAACAAACATAAAACGTCTTTCTTTTCTGAAAGCAGCTTGGATCCGGTTTTTTCCCCTCTTTTTGCAGACACAAATTTACAATCATATTTCTTTCTATTTCATAATGTTATCCATCCTTTAAATAATATAATAATTTTTTTTTAATATTCCTTATGTTTAGCATTCATGGTACAATTATAAAATCCTCATAAAATTCTAATACTTAATAAAAAGTTTTGAATCTAAATTATTTCTCTTTTTGTAAACACAGGTCTAAATATAACTTTATTATTATATCAGTCAAAGTATTTTACTGTATTCTTTGTCCAAATCCCTTTCCACCTAGTATTCTCTCTTCATATGGGGTTTCCTGTAATTAATGTTTGGAATTTA
>JANHFN010008303.1:109688-119725 GCA_032468175.1 Toxicocalamus goodenoughensis
GAAGTATGCTGTATTTTTCCTGGTGTCGCATCACATGTCCAAATATTCTAACTTTCGCTTTTTTATGGTTTTGATGATTTCCCTTGGCTTTCCCAGACGGCTTATACACACTAATGAACAAAATTACTATAAGTGCTGTTTTCAAATAGATGAAACAAAACTACTGTAGTTATGTATCTTTTGAGGATAATGTTCCAATTGTTGCTTGAAATGAGAGGCTTTATTAAAGCTTTTGCTGAATATGCAAACTAAATAAATAAGAAATACAAAGTGCAACAGGATTTATGTTTACTAAGTCACTGCAGGGGGAAGTTGGTTACTTTATTAGTTAAATAGTTTGTAAAATATACTTGCATTTCATCAAAGATTATTGACAATTTTTAAAAATTAATCCTGATAAGTAATATTATTCAAATTGTGATGCAAAAGATGGTTTATTAGAATTAGATCCCTTGAAATCAATAAGATAGATTCAGAACTTACATACTTAAGATTTTCTGTACATTAAAAATTATATATGTTATATAATGAATCCATTACAAGAAATTAACTTGCAAAATACATGTAGAATTATTACTTTAAATAACTACCTATGTTTAATACTATATCGCATAATGTTAACATCTCAGAAAGAATCTGCATTTAGTTACTGCTGTGCTAAGTATCCAAAACTACAAAGATTATTCTTCAAGTCTCAACAGTTTCCTGCTTATCAGTAATAAGCACATACATTTCTTATGCTGTTGTGAATGTGTTTGAAAACAAGTAATATTTGTAAGCCTTTTTATCATCTGAAAAGCATGAAACTAATGGATTCTAATTTCTATAGACACAAAAAACACAAGAATAGCTTCCAGCAGCCCTAGGAAGCAAGAGGTTTAGTGGCAGATTTTGCTAATGTTTGTTTTTTGTAAAAACCTGCATTGTCTTGATCAGTATGTGCCCTGCCTCAGCCTAATTTGCATTTAGCACATTTGATGCCCAGTGATTGAATGCAGCCATAAAATTTAAATATGGCCTTCTAAATTGTCACTGTGTGTCACATCGAGTGTTCTTAGCAGCTAGTTAAATTGATTTGTATTGAGAATATAATACAGCTGCAGGCCAGTGATAAAACTGAGCCTGCATGAGGTTCATAGAGAAGATATGTGAAAGAAAACTGGTCTGAACAGCAGAGGAGGTCCCACTTGACTCACCAGTCTTGCCTAGGCCTCAGATGTCTCATCTTCTCTCCATTTGAACCCCTTATGAATTATTCTCCTTTGCTATTTGGAAAGGTCACAGGTCAGCTAGCTCCAAATCCCTAGGTTTTTCTGGCCAAAGATGAATCTCATAAATAATGAAGCATGACTGCCTCCTTCTCAGTATATAACCTGAGCAGAGAGATAAGAATGCTGGAGCACTGCTTGTATGTGTTCAAAATAAATTCTGATCTTGAGCAGGGGAGTACATTTGTTCACAATTAGAGCCAATACCTACTTCCCAATTGTACAGTATATATTTTGAAGATGACATCTTTGTGCAGAATGATAAATTACAATAGCAACACTAAAAAACAGAATCTGTCTTAATGATTTTTTAATATAAAAGGAAGTGGCCATATGTAACTAACTCTTGGTCAATAGAAAACAAGAAACATGCTCCAGATTTGTAGAAGGTCATTGGCAGAGTAAAGATAAGAAGCATGTGGATTATATTTAAAAGAAAGACAAGCCAAAGGCAAAGGTTTAGTTTTATGTATGTGCGTTTGAGACTAAGAGAAATCAATCCAAATCCTCTTTGGTTTTTGACTCGGACAGAGTCAATTAATTCTCTCTTCCAAATAAATATTGTTTTGTGAATAATGGTAGTTATACTCATAAAATGTCATCAAGAGTTCAAACTACTTTTTGTATCAAATTAAACTGGCTCCCTCCCCAACCCAGAATGTTGGTTTCAGTTGATTTAACCCTACTGAGACAAAGCACCAAGGTCATATAATCACATACATTGAGGTGGAAATTTACATATATCCATAATATAAGCATGGCTCTGTGTTTAATTTTTAAAAAACTGAACATGCATTATTCCACATATGTTATGCAAAATGTACATTTTTATATTTATTTTTGAAAAGTTACAAAAAAAAATTAGTCACTCAAAAACCTGATAGATGTGAAGATGTCTCATATACACCTATGACAGAAGGCATATTTAGCATGATACGGAGGGGGGGAATAATTTTCCATTAGTGCACTTGTAAGAATTAATGTTGGGCAGCTTTTTATCATCCAAAGTCACCAATATGTTATACATCCCTTGAGATTATAGAGTCAGATGGAAATGTTTTGAATCAGTCTAATATTTTCACTACTGCCTGCAATAACATTATTCTTGAAACACTTAAAAAGAAGTCTGGAAATTAACAAATATGTCCATCCCTGTCATGCACAACAATTCCCTAAGGGAAGAATATTATTATTCTTCAAACTTCAGTGTGCCTACAAGAACATAAGAAACCTTTATAAATCCTTTCACAAAGGCACCTATTAAATCGTTTTGCCTTTCACAACTTCAGAATTTTTTGGGGGATGTGTGTGAACGATAGAATTGGTGGCAAACACTGGAGGTTGTTTGAGGCTTAAGCCATTGATGCAGCTGATTTCACATTAAAAATCTTGCACCTAAAATTATCTTGACACCCTCTAATGATAACTTCTTGCATTCCTAAATTGAAACTCTTAGTTGCAATCAGAAATATAAAAAAAGAGTTGTAAAGCTCATGTAATGAAATAGGCTATGAGGAGCTACTGAGTTTAGTTCTCTACTAGTCTGTGCAACCCAGTAGACCCAGAAGAATAATGTCTGCATTTATACTTTGTGTTGTGTAAATGGCTTTTTAATTACAATGGACACTCTTTTTCTATATTGGAACCACTGATCATAGAATAGAAATTTTATACTAATATTGCAAAAATAATACAAACCTGTGTAACTTTATTCTTAGTTTTCTTTTACCGTAGAAGAAACCGTATTGAATTAAGTCACATTTACTATCAAGTAAAATAATAATAATTTCTGAAATCGTATTGCACCTTTCTTGCTCATCTAATATGCAAGTCAATGTAAATTCTTTCTCTTGGCAAGGACAAGCTGCTGATCACGCAAGTGACAAATGAAAAGTTCATTCATTCAGATTCTGCAGTTTGGGCCCTCCTCGGTATGGTGTTTCATTAAACAGATGCTGTTCGTTACTACTGAATGATCTTAATATTCCCAACCAGCTACACAGAAACAACTGAGCCGTAGTTTATTTTTTAGCCTCTCATACTGCCTGGTGGAGGCAAGGCTTAGAAATACCACAGATGTTTTTGTAATTTATGGGTTAGATAAATCTATAGCAAGAATTGATGTTTATCACCTCCTGCAATAAAGAAATAGCTTGTGTGTGCCCATCTGCAGCTGTAATTATATTTTATCAGTGTGTGGAAGGGTGTACATTAATATATTGCACCACTAACGGAAAAGCTGCGTTCTGGAGTCATTGGATGCCCTAACTCCCACTTCGTTAATTAACATTTGATGAGAATGCTTTATCTCGGGTGCAGGACTTTCTTGCCAATAGTTGATCCAGTGCAAATATAATTTCAGTGCTTTGGCATTATTCCTAAGAACATTAAGGCTTGGAGTAACTGCATGACCCATTGGTTAGTCAATGAATTTGAAATGAATAGCATGAGTCTCAAAGACTATTAGTCAATTTTCTAGATGAGATATTGCCACAGGATCACATATTACTAAAGGCCTATAGGTGGATTTTAAGTTTATTGTTCTCACTTTAAAGATAAAATAGAAATATGCAATGAGAATATGAAATATCTTATTATTTTCATTAATAATTATGGTATTACTGTAATACACAATATTCAATATTCAGGAAAAACACTTTCAAATTTGTTCAAAATTTAGATAACACCATTTTTATCCAGTTAAGAATAAAACAGGAAAGCCCACACAGGGAAAAACACAATAGAGAAAAGACCTATCATTGTTAACTTTAATACTTCTCCACCCCAAAGAGAACAACTTATAGCAAAATATATACCCCACATTTGAATTATTGTCAAAACCACATTGTCTTTTTTTAATGCCTTCAAATCGATTCTGACTCCTACTGACTGCTTAGATTATTTAGTAGGATTTTCAGAAATTGTTTGCTTCTTGCTTTCCTCCTTGGGTTGAGTGTGACTGGCCCCAAATCACCCAGCTGACTTTGTACCAAAAGCAGAACTAAGACTCCCAATTTTCCAGCTGCTACCCTGGTGCCTTTACCACAACATCAAACTGGTTCTCCCTTTGCTTTGGGGGAGAGCTGGGGAAAGGGAAGGGAGGGGAGTTTTGCATTTCTGCCAGAAATGGAAAAGGGAGTCCAAAAAGTCCTTACTGAGTTGTATGTGCTGGATAATACCATTCCACCAAATGTTGCCTTTGAATTCATGATTTTAAAGTTGTCTTGTCAATTTATTTGCCTCCCATTGCCTTCAGTTACTGTGATAAAATATAGTCTTTCTAATAAATGGTTCCCTGTACAGATAAAAATGCCTTGTTTTCTATTCATCTTCCTAACTTATCCTAAATATCAGGTCCATAGGAAAGTGTCACCATTATTGGTTGAATATTGAGCAACCACTATATTTGAATCTCAGATGTTTTCCTTGTTCCTTAACTCCTGTAGTAGAATTGAAGTAGAATTGAAGTAAAGATGTGATCTGTATTAATAAAAATATGGCCTTGAAAAAAGGGACAAAAAAGAAAATAGTTGGATAATAGGAATTAAGTAGAAGCAACTGATGACATTGGAAAAGGAAATGAAGGGAGGGAAAGAAAATATTAATTAGTGTATATGTAACAACTGGAAGTAGCAGGAAAATAATAAAAGGCAACAGATAGCCTTCCTTTTGCCTTTCTGCTCCTATACCTTCTGGGTTCTTTCATTTGATATTCACAATCCTAAACACATTTACAGCACTGCAGTCTGAGATAACTTTCCATTTAGTTTGTATTTTGATTTTCATTTGTTTCTTTTTTTTGGAGACAGATGCATAAATAAATGACCATATCCCCCTTATATAGTTTAGTTAAAAACTAAATCAGATGTTTGACTCATTTACAAAACAGAATAAGAATTTGTTATTTTACTTTTTCTAGATTCCGTGATTTGTTTTCTTTCAATTCACACTTTCCTAAACAAATATGTCATTATGCTGGGAAGCAAAGAATCTGTTAACAGATTACAATGTTCACAGATCAATAAAATGTAATTTTCTGAAGATTTTTGGCCCTTAAATCAAAATGCCATCTTGCAAAGCATTCTTTAATGGGCTAAACTGTTTTAGTAAGTTTCCTGAAGTAAACAAAGTATAAATTTATATATTATGCTTAGCAAAGCCAAACCCCAAACAACCTAATTTATGCAAAACATATTTTACAAGAGATTAAGTTTTAACTCTTCCATTGTGATATTTGAAAACAGGCATGATTAAATAGGCAAGATTTACACAAGTTATGATATATTTGTAGAAAATTATTTTCAATCACACATTAGACTATTTTATCATTGTAAAACCTAACCAGAATAGGTATCATACAGATACAGTGTGTCTTGCCTTGAGTCTCAAGATTAGGTGGAAAGTAAATTTAAATTAATTGCAAATATATCAGGTAGCACTTCCCTCTGGAAATCAAACCAGTTGTCCTGTGTATCCAGATAGCTTTCTTTCTGTCATATAAAATATAATGTTCCATGTGAAAAATAATGATATTTATTATCTATATTAAGCAACTGGGGCATATCTTCTATTGAGATGTCATCTGCTAATGTGAATTAGATATTATTAATACATAGAGGGTATTACCAGTTTCTTTCTTTATAAAGCTATGGAAGCAGTGGTGGGATGCAAAAAGTTTTACCATCGGTTCGGTGGGAGTGGCTTGTGGGTTTGCTTTGTGCGCATACATACACTTTGCATACCTGTGAAAACATGCACTTTGTCCAGGTGCAGAGGCATTCCAACTCACCTCCTGCAAGCCTGCACTCTCCCGGTCGTTTCAGCAGCTGCCGTGCGGCACTCTGCTGTGCCGCGCAAAGCAGCTGCACTTCAAAAGCAGAGGATAAAAGTGGGTATGGGAGCCCGGGTAGGTGGGTGGGCCCAACAGTAGAGCAGCGGAGAGAACTGTTGCTCATCACTGCTACTAGCTTGGCAGAACCAGGCAGAACCAGTAGAATAGCACCTTTGCATGAAAGGCATTGAATAAGATGAAACCAGGCTAAATCTGGCAAAATAGAGTTGCTGTGTGTATAGAAATTAACTGATGGCCTCCATATTCATACTGAGTGGATGATCCTCGAAGGTGATTATCGAAAACCTAGAGGATTCTCCTCAACTGTTAACTACTTTAGGGATAGCAGGTGGATCCTATGACCAGGGGATCATTTGTCAGTTTCAGTTAATGTGCCATTGCAATTCCCCTTGAAGAAAGAGGGATTAGCAAAAGTGGCTCATGTTCCAGTTGCCTTTAGATTAAATTACAGTAATATGTATATATAGGGCTAGTTTTCTAGTCTATCCAGATAGTGCAATTGATCCCAAAATACAGAAGCCCATATGCTGGTAAGTGAAATATCTTCAGCATGATTTCAAAATCATGGATGCTCCATTAGTTACCAATACATTTCCAAGTACAATTCAATCTGTTGGTAATGATTAAAAAAATCTTTATGACTTGGGTCTCAGTGATTTTAGAACTTCTCCTGTTCTATCTTGTTACATCATTTTAGAAAAGAATGGCAGTGGTTTCCCCCAGCCCCCATTTCAAAGAAGTTAGAACACCTCTATTTTGTTAATTTTCTGTGATGACCCGGGGCGTGACACAAAAATAACCAAGTCACAAAAATAGAAGAAAGTCCCTTTAATGCCTCCAACTTGGCCCCAATGTCCAATTATCCTCGGCAGGATATGAAACTCTTAAAGAAAACAATTTACAGAGAGAGTAAATGCAGTCCACAGCCAAAGTAAAGTTAATTCAAAATAAAAAAACTCAACACACTACACTGAAAGAATTACTACGTCAGGCAAGGATGATTAATTGCAGACTTCTACCAGATAATGCAGCAACCACAGTTGGGAGGAAGCCAAAACAGATAAGCTCCGACAAGATTGCACGCTTTGCTTCCAGCACCTTTTAACCAGTCCTCCCAGCTGTAGCCCATGAAGGGGATCAGGGCCCCTTCCTCCCCCGTAGATCACACCACTCACATTTCTCCCTTATCAGCTCCTCCCTGAGTGCCCTAGGATGACGAGGGGATGGCCTGGGTCTTCCTCTGAAAGCCCATCCAGCCTGTGCCCTTCCCAGTTTCCTCCACAATCACCAGAGCCATTCTTCCACTCCCTGTCAATGTTCCATCTTTCCCCCAGAGTCAGATTCCAACAGGGACATGACATTTTTAGGCATGCAAAGACTGGCTTAGAAGGTTTTGGAACTAGGTAACTGTAGAATAGGGTTGCCTATATATTTTATGGTGCATCATTTCGATTATAATCATTTTATGGTTTTAGATTGTAATTATATTAAGCAGCTCAGAGCTTGCAAAGTTAGTATGATACAAATATTGTAAAATAAATATCCCCAAAATCATGATTTAACATTCATGATATAGGATCTTCATCTGAATATCCATGATTTACAACGTCTGTTTTGTTCAATTCACTGCACATTTTGGGGGAAACATGTTATTAATGAATACAGATCTACATGTGGAAAATTTTATATCACATCAATTTTCACCAACCGGGTAAACTCCAAATGTATCAAGGCTCATCTTGACTTGGCAATTTTAGGAGTACAGATCAAAAGAACCATATTAAGGGATTATTTAGGTCAGTTTAGGGTTTCCTGCCTACGCAGGGGGTTGGACTATAAGACTTCCAAGGTCCCTTCCAACTCTGTTATTCTATTCTATATTTTAACCTTGATCAAATAAATGGCATTTAGGGACTGATTCTGGCCTGGGTATTATTTTTTTTGTCTGATTTGAGCAATAGAAATAGCCAATCAGATATTTGTATGACTCAAATGAGTTATTTCTCTGCATTTTACTGTGTTCTGCAATTTAATTGGGGGAAGGGAGAATCCAATATATTTTAGACCCAATATATTTCTTCTTTCCAACCTTTCTCTGTAGAGCATTACTCTCGGGTATATGCCTCCAGTACAGAAGAATAAACTAAAAACTGGCCCTTCTGCACTATTGCCCCTGTACCAGTCCCTGGTGCTACAATTAGCTAAGATCGATCATCTGCGACCATCAAATGCCACATTGGAGGTCCTGATCTCAGAGCGCAGCCCTGCTAATTCATTCAGTAGCCTAATTTATAAGATCGCTGACCAAAGACAAGGGGATCCATGAGAAGACAGATCTAATCCCTAAGATCGCTAGCTGATGATCTGAAGTAACAAGTGAAGATTAACCTTCTGTCAAAAGACTTTCAGCCTAATATATGCCCAAAGACAAGAAGATCCGTGTGAAGACAGATCTGGTTCCCAAAAATAACTAACTGAAGATCTGAAGAAACGAGTAAAGAGTAACCTTCTGCCAAAAGACTTTCATCTATACTTCCAATCTAATATATGCCGTCTTCCTATACCCTCCAAGACCATCCAAACCAAATCTTCTCCTCTTCCTCCCATTATACTCTTCCTGCCCTAATTTTTCCCAATATAACTCTGTTTAATTAACTGATCTTACTAAATGATTAATTAATTTTTTACAATTATTTATCATTAGTGACTACACTTCTTGACCAGGGTAAATCAATAGATGTAATTTACATTGACTTCTGCAAAGCATTTGACTCAGTGGTACATGACAAACTACTATTAAAATTAAATTTTTACGTCATTTCTGGATCCCTTCATAAGTGGATTACTGCCTTCCTTTCAAATAGGCAACAAATAGTAAAAATAGGAAACGCTCTATCAAACCCTGCACCAGTCATCAACGGCGTCCCACAAGGGAGCGTTCTAGGACCCATACTCTTTATACTATATATTAATGACCTTTGTGATCACCTTGTTAGCACCTGCATCCTCTTTGCTGATGATGTAAAATTATTCAACACTATCAATGCTACCATCCTTCAAAAAGAACTTGATTATATGTTTGAATGGTCTAACAGTTGGCAACTCCAAATCTCTACCAACAAATGCTCTGTCCTACGCATTGGTAAAAAAAATATATATATACCAAATACAAGCTAGGCGGACATGACCTGGTTGATGACCCTCACTTTGTCAAGGATCTTGGAGTTCTGATATCGAATGATCTTATCACCAAAGCTCACTGCAACAATATTGCCAAAAAGGCTTTCAAAGTTGTAAATTTAATTTTATGAAGCTTCTCTGGTAATACTGATTTGCAAACTAGAGCATTCAAAACCTTTTCTAGACCAATACTTGAATTCAGCTCTGCTGTCTGGAATCCACATTGTATATCAGATATAAATACAATTGAGCGAGTCCAGAAGTATTTTATCGGAAGAGTATTACATTCCTCTGTTCGCAACAGAATACCCTACAGCACCAGACTTGAGATTCTAGGCTTAGATAACCTTGAATTACGCCGTCTAAAATTAGACTTAAGCATAGTACATAAAATCATATGTTACAACATCTTACCATTTAATGAATATTTCAGCTTTAACAATAACAACACAAGAGCACAGAACAGATATAAACTAAATGTAAACCGCTCCAAACTCGATTGCAGAAGTATGATTTCAGCAACAGAGTGGTCAATGTCTGGAACTCACTACCTGATTCTGTTTTCACCTTCTCAAACCCCCACTCCTTTACCCTCAAACTAACTTCTATTGACCTCACCCCATTCCTAAGAGGTCTGTAAGCATCGTGCATAAGCGCACAATCATGCCTACCGTCCCTGTCCTATTGTCCCCAATTATTAGTTCCTATTTCTTGTATTTAAACTTATGTTTGTTCTT
>JANHFN010008303.1:119825-129842 GCA_032468175.1 Toxicocalamus goodenoughensis
GTCGGCTGAGTCATTAATGACAGGCTGAGCAATTGCAGGTAACTCCCTGCATTCTTCAATCAGAGTTAGCTCACATTTGTCTAAACTGTCACAGCTGGAATGTGAGTTCACTGACGGTGCTGTGTCATCCTGGCTAATCACAACAACTATATATGTATTATGATGACACACAAGGTAATTACATTCTGTCTGTGGTCCTCCCATAAAAATTTCACTTAAAAGGTTCTTCAATTCTATTAAATGTTATGAGAATGATGAATTGCGAAAAATACATTTTCATCACAGCTTAACTATCATTAATTCACATAATTTGGTATTTTTAGATTTGAATATATAGATGATCCTGATTATATAAGTATAATTACTAATAACTAATGACATAAATTCATTACACTAATTATTGTAATTAATAATAAATCAATATGTAATTTAAATGTATTCCCCTTTGGAATTATGTGATCTTAGATGGGAAAAACTTAATCACATAAATCTTAAATATTTAGGAACTTTATATGCCATATTTATTTAATGGAAAATTTACCCCAAATATAAAAAGGCCCTCCACAAAAGGAAATTAAGTCCCCCCCAAAAAATTTATAAACAGCAATTAATAGCAATATCAGTTAGTCTTTTATTGCCACACACTCTGAGCAGTTTAAGAGTCAGCATATTGCCCCCAACAGTCTGGGTCCTCATTTTACTTACCTCAAAAGGATGGAAGGCTGATTCAAACTCAGCCTGGCTGAGGGCAGTTAGCCTGCAATACAGCATTCTAATCACCGCAACACAGCTCAGCCCTTTAAACTGATCTTAAATATTTTCTCCATAGCAATTGTACTTGCTGAAGAGATTTCTGGTTGATTATAAAAAGTAATATACAAAATAACTACTGAAGCAATTGACAATATACAGTAGATATAAAGTATTAATACTGCACAAGAAGTTAATAAGAAAATGAAATTAAAAATGAATAATGGCTCTTATCAAATTAAGCATATTATAATCTGAGGGATGGAGAGACTAATCTTATGTTAGGCTGAAAAAAATACTGATTTCCCTGATTATTTTTTCTTTTTACAATTGGCCATTGGTGACTCTTCTGCAAAAAATACATTGTTAGAATGCATAAAGATAAAGAACCTATCTTGCAGAAAATATAGGATGCTAATAAATGGAATAAATAAATAAACACATTGAAGGTCATATAATAGAGGGGGGGAAATGAGTGTGAAACAGACATTCCTTACATTCTTCTCTACTTCTGTTGATTCTAGGATTCTACTTTAGCTGGATCTGCAACCATGACTGGACCCAGAACCAGTGCAATTGTGGGAGATCAAGGAACCCCATCAAAAGTCCAACTACCACTCAATATGTAAGCAGAAGTTTTGCTCTGAAGAGCAATGTATAATTTTGGAGTTATTATCTGTAGTTTGAAAAGGTCAGCAGAACCCCTCCTCATGGTTATCACTGGTTTGGATGAACCAGTGTTTTGTCAAAATTGAAAAGTGATGAGTGAAAGGCCAGATCACTTCTATCCACAGGTTCACACAAATTTTAATTTCCAAATTATTTATTATAGTTCTGTGAATGATTACTTGACAGGTATTGTTCCTATCAAATAGAGAAAATCATAAATAAGTAGTTCTCGACCTTTTCTTTACCACAGACCCACTTTAAATATGTTTTGTGGCCACAGACCATCAAGATTTAAGACTTAAGATTTAAATCATTTCATCCCAGCCAGTCCAGACGGGTCCACAGACCACAAGTTGAGAACCACTGTCATAAATTGTATTAAACCATTTATGAAACAATATGCTTATACAATTTAGTACCTGAAATTATATTCCATTAGGTAGAGTGATTCATAAAATAAAATTCTCACAGGTATGTATTTAATGCGGTAAAAGATGTTATAACATTAGCATGGTACATGTAAAATTTTTAGTTTCAGTGAAAGATATTAAAAACAGAATAATTAAATATTTATTGAAACTAAATATACAGTCAAGGGGGAAAAAACACCAAGCAGAAGCTCAGTTTTCTTTTCATTGGATCCAACACTTTTCCTATCAGCTGGAATATTCTCTAAAAAAAAACATTCTGATTAGTTTTGGAGACGATGAGTGTCCTTCATCCTGTATTTGTTTCTTTGTTTATGTTAACTTTATAGGAACCTTATCCATTATATCACCTCAGCATTTGAACTTCCATCCAAAACATCTAAGATGTCTTCGCTGCATTTAAAGAGAGAAATAGGATGTATAATTTTTTTTGTGCCACAATGTCCAATATGACTGAAAATGTTTAGTGGCATATAGTGGTGAGAATAACTACACAAGGAATGCAGGAAAACTAAAACTAATATTAGAACAAACAGCAGCTATAAAGTGCATTATAGGTAGTCCTCGTTTATTTAACAACTACATTAGGTTTATTTCATGTAATTAATGACCAACAACTAGGTCATTAAGTAAAGCAGTGACAAAATGAGATTATGACTAGGTCATTAAACAAAACAATCACAAAATCATATTTTGACAGCTTGTGATCTTATTTCAACTTTCTTTGCTTTGCAAACATACAACGGATTGGTCACTGTGGGTTACTTTTTCATCATTGTAAGCACAAATTCTCACTAAACGAGACAGTCACTAAACAAGCACTACCTACATACATAACACCTACCATGGATACTTAATTATATATGTTTAATTACTCTATCTTTTTCTATAAATTGTCTAAAATATTCCACTTCACAAATTGTGGAATCTTTTAATATGCGTAAGGAAAAGGAAAATAAGCACTTTTGTGCTCTTAAGCACTAGAAAACCAGACTTCAAAGGTGTACCGCAAACTCATAACAGGCCTACAAAGATGACATCAGTCATAGTACCATGGTATCATAGTACCATGAATTCGATGGTTTTAAAATCACAGTTGAACCCCTCTAGCCTAAAATTAAAGCTGGAATGCAATTCTACCTGGCAACTATTAGTGCTGAATAATGTAGACTGAAACTTAACTCATAATATCCAGACACCCAGCATCACAAAAAGCCCCAAGTTCAATACTGTTTTCTGATGCCAGTCAAAGATAGCTGAGGATTTTACATTTCGTTCCAAGTAGCTAGTACTGATTATACTAAAACCAGAGAACACGCTTGTGCTAATTAACGTAGTTCACTGCACATACACTGCCAAAACATAATGTGACAATAATTCCTCAAGCCTCTTGTGAAAAATATACATTAATTATTTGATCAGGATGCTGCCTACTGGAAGCATTTGATAAATCAAGGCAAAGAGTGCCTCAAGGAATTGTTAAAACATATGAGCAGTCTAATAATTATTGCTGTTTATTTTCTGCTTGTGGTGAGAATGTTTATTGCACACAGGGACAAAATAAAAAAAGCAAACAACATTTATTTTTCAATTTATATTTTCTAGGAAGCAGAAAAATTAAGGCCTCATGTGTATTGCCTGTATTCAAACTGAATTATATGGTTTAGGTTTTTGTTTTTTGAGCTGCTATGTGGACGATATTCCAGTTTTACACCTTCCATAATTACAAAAAAAAAGTCACATGTAATTTAGCAAAGCCAGTATAGTTTTATATATAATATAAGGGATATGCACACAATAGAATATGCAGTATATTTGTTTTGAACTTGAAGGAAAATTTCATGTCCCAGAGTTTCTGCCAAACCATTTTGAATTGGCAGAATTTTGATTGTTCTGGGATTTTGTTGAAAGATTGGTTGATCTGAGTTTAGGCTGAAATAAAAATATGAAAGAATTCTGGCAAGTGATTTTATGTGACAAAGAAGGCAGAGCTGTTACATGTCATCCCTGCTCTTCTCCAAGGCCAGAGATATCCAAGCACTGTGCAACCCGTCAGTCTATCTGTAGCCAGACTTTTAAATCCTTTTCCTTTAGTGTTTTCCCTCAGCTACAAGTCCCAATCTCCCAGAACACCCTATCCCATCAAGCCACACATCAGACTATCCCTCTGATATGTATAACAATAGGGAAATTTAAAAACTATAGTTTTTTTAAAATAACTTCTGGTAATTTTAGAAATACTCCTTTCATTTGTTCTTTAATTCAACTGCCTATTTTTAAAGTGCAAAATATCTTAAAAATACATTACATAGGATTACTTGACTGTTACGTCATTTCTTCACCATGATTTGCTTTTCATTTTGATAATTGGTATCCAGTTAAATTTAGTTACGGCCCAGGCAGCCTATTTTTGAAATTTGTAGACCAATTTCCAATTATTGTTCTACTGCTGTCAATGTGTTAATTATCTTGTAGCTGTCTGGATGGAGTTTTCCGTTCTAATTTTCCCACATTCTTTTGCTAGTTAATAATTTCAGTTGCTCCCCACTGAATAAACAAATTTAGAAATAACAGGAATTTTATTTTAAACAAAATATGGCTTACTTGTTATTCACGTCTTCAGCTTTAACCTCTCACTATTTATATATTTATCATTTTTGACAGTTATTTGGCATTATATGCCTACAAACCTCAGAAGACAGATGAACTAGAACTACGTAAGGGCGAAATGTATCGTGTTATCGAGAAGTGTCAGGATGGCTGGTTCAAAGGGACGTCCTTGAGAAATGGCATGTGTGGCGTCTTTCCAGGCAATTATGTCACCCCTGTTTCCAGGTGAGAAGCAGTGTGGGAGGTTTAACAATCTCATATCGCCACCTCCCAAAGGAAGGAAATAATGTGTCTTCCCAGAGTTGCACCTCTACTGTTTTTATTTTAATATATTATTTTCAATTCCATAATATTTTTATCCTCACAAATGGGTTATTAGACCAGTTTGTGATGCTGAAGGCCTGATCTCATACTTGTACCTCCACAGTGAAGTACATATTCATCCTGTCTTTGATCTCAGACTGTTGTCTAGATACAGAGGTTGCTCGTAGCTAGGCAGGGAAAGACTATATATTTAAGCTGCTGCATGTGGTAGAAATAACACAAAAATAAGTAGAAAATATTTTTGATTCGGTCACCAGCTGAAATGCCCATTTTTTCTGCTTCCTACTTTTGGCATAGTTTATGCTTTCTTTAAAAGAGATCAAATAAAAATTTTTATGCAAGTACTAATACAGCCTATATTTCTTTTCAACACCAGAAGTGATGGTTTCTGTCCAGCTTTTATCTCAATAAAAGAGCTAAAGTTGCATATTTTGTATTATATACATATTGCTTCTGTGGCTACTTTCTCATGAGACATAATGTGCTGTTCTACAGGTAGTCCTCAACTTATAACTGGTTGTTTAATAACATTTACGACAGCTATGGGTGTTTTACAGCCTGTAAACTATTCCCCAACCATTGTAAATCATCTCCCTGTCTCACTTGGCAACTAGTTTTGATGCTTCACAATGTTTTGGCCAAGTTTCTGGCAAAAAAAGAGAACCCTATCCAAATGAATGAATTTGCACTTACAACCACCACTTTTGCTTAATGACCATTGGAAAAAAAGTCATAAAATCACTTGTAATCATATGAATGTCTCAACTTATGACCATAATAGCTTAGGACTGGATTTCCAATTCTAATAGCAAACATAAGTCAACGGATACCTGTATCTAACAACTTCTTAAAAAGCTTGCCCTTTATTTTATTTGATAAGCACACCAAGAGAAATCTCAAGAGATGCTGTGCCAAATACAGGTGGTAGTCTTTAACTTATGACCACAATTGAGCCCAAAATTTATGTTGCTGAGACATTTGTTAAGTGAGTTTCACCCAATTTTACAACTTTTCTTGCCACATTTGTTAAGCGAATCACTGCAGTTGTTAAGTTAGTAACATACTTGTTAAGTGAATCTATCGATTCTGCTTGTCAGAAGGTTGCAAAAGGGGATCCCATGACCCCAGGATACTGCAACCGTTATAAATGCGAGTCAACTGACAAGCGTCCGAATGTAAATCACATGACCATGAGGATGCTGCAATGGGCATAAGCGTGAAAAATGGTCGTAAGTCCTTTTTTTCCAATGCTGTTCTAACTTTGAACGGTCGTTAAGCAAACTGTTGTAGGTTGAGGACTACCTGTAATGGCACAGGAGAAATCTAATCAGATGAGGAATCATTGGTTTCAATAATGTTGCCTTTGACGTCTTTCACAGAGCTCTTACGTTGGGCTTCCTTTTTCTCCAGGGTTCCTGCAGCAACTAACCAGCCCAGGAATTTAACAGGAGGCTCTCCAACAGCCAAAGGCTCCCCTCGAGATGCTGCTCCAGGAGCCCCAACATCTCTTACCAGTTCTGCTCCTGTTACCAGACCAGCCGTTCCAATCACAACCCCTCCCTCTCAGACCCAGCTGCCAGCAGGCTCCCCACAGATGAATAACTGTTTGAGATACTCTTCTCAGCACCCAGTGACTCAGCCTCGCAGCTCTGTGCAAATGGGTAGGTATAATCGGCAGGCATGAGTGTCCCATGAATCTCTTGTCAGAGAAGGGGAGTCTCCGGAACCTTCTGTCTGTCTTAGGGCTCCTCCACAAATTCCTGGCCCTGTTCAAAACTAAATCAGTGACAGGAATTAGAGATTTTTGTTTGGCTTTTGGTCTGCATTGTTTAACGTGGTATTTAATGCTTGCAAGAACCACATTTTGGTTTTCTTGCTATCCTGTACAGGTAGTCCTCAACTTACAACAGTTCACTTAGTGACCATTCAATATTACAATGGCACTGAAAAAAGTGACTTGTGACCATTTTTCATATTTATGACCAGCGGTGGAAATAAAAATATTTTACTACTAGTTCTGTAGGTACATGTTCTGCATGCATATACGGGCGCGCAGAGTGTCCTAAAATGGACAATTTTAAGCATGAAAACTTACCATCAGCACTGGTGAGTAAAACAGCTGAGGTGTGGCAATCTGCTCTGCCGCGCCTATCAGCTGAGCTACAAACAAAGGAAATATAGGACAGGAATGGGCGGGGTGGGTGGGCCGGGCCAACTGCTGACTGGCACTACCAGATCACTAGAAGTGGTGCGAACCGGCAGCATACCACCACTGCTTATGACCGTCAGAGTGTTTCCAGGGTCCTGTGATCCTTTTTCGCGACCTTCTGACCAGCATAGTCAATGGGGGCACCAGATTCACTTAACAACCCTGTAACTAATTTAACTAATGCAGTGATTCACTTAACAACTGTGGCAAGAAAGCTTGTTAAACGGGGCAAAATTCACTTAACAAATGTCTTGCTTAGCAACAGAAATCTTGAGCTTAATTGTGGTCGTAAGTCGAGGACTACCTCTACTCACAGTGAAAGTCCCACTGTAGTACTTACAGATGTTACACTAATTCATTTGGGAAGCAAGAAGCATCCTGTATGTTAAGAAGTAAACTTGATAAGTCTACTTAACAAGTCATGTATTGTTTTAATGTTTTAAAACAGTTTTAAGGTTTAAAATATGTTTATTGTGCAATGCAAAACAGGGGATGCATCCAAGCCAGGCTTGAAATACAATTTCCTTTTTTAAAAAAATAGAGTGTATACTTTCTGTAATGGACTTTTTCCTCACATGGCATTCTTTGTTCAAAGAAATTTCTGCATGCATATATAATAAGCTTTTTACAATGCTGTTCTTTTGAGCTTTTTAATTATAATTATATATTCCAGCAGCTTTTCAGAATCATTTCAGAAATACTTTCTGATGATCACCAGATTGCTTTCCTAACATAAAATAATGATTTGTCCTAAACACATAAAGAAAAAGCAGCCTCTGATCAGAAGTGAAAAAAGAGAATGGACTTGGGTTTTTAGGTGACTGTTTCAAATCACAGAATAAGTGGCTTGTTATCCCACATTTTCAAGAAGATTAACTCATTACAAAGGTCTTATTTTGAATGGCTATATACTGCTTGATAGGTACTGCTAGAGATTAAAGAAAGAGAACAACAGCTATATATTGTATTATATTTATTGTATTGTACATATAGTGTAAATGTTACAGCAACACCTGATTCTGATTAGCATTTAGCCTGCTATCTTTTTTTGAAACTGCAACTTCCAGACACTTACTAAGAGGAACCTCAGGTTGAACATGTTACAGTACTCTAGGCATCCAAGGTAATAATCCCTGCCAAATTCATCTGGCTCAAGGATAAGCATGTGCATTCCTCATCAAATATATTATTGATGGTAGCCGAGATTCATGGAATGTTCTCAGGCTGCAAATCTGTTCTTTTAGGGACAATGCAACTCTTTCCTAAACAGTCCATTATTTAATACCTGGGATCAGTTTCCTGTTTCCCAATAGCACCTTGACTCGTTTTTATCCATCTTTCATTATCAAACTTACATAATATATACTGACTGCTACCTAGGAATTGAATGCACATTGATGACAACCCATTCCAAAGTTCCAGATAGCCTCTCTCATTTCCTTGGTGTAAATATTGAACTGTTAGCCCTACCGGGTAAATCAGACCAAAAATCAACTTCATGAGAAGGTTAAGATTACTTTTATTGCAAGAGTCTATAATAACAGAATCCTGCAAGTCTGATTATTCTGAACCTCTTTTCCGTCTTATACCCATGTGGATTAAGGAGATGTTTGAGCCTTTGTTACATATTTTGTGTTTGTCTCAATGTATTGTTTTTCCCTCGTTCCTGGAGATGGTTCTCACCTGTCTCCATCAAGGTCATCTTCCTTATTCAGTACATGAATAGCATGGGAGATAAAATGAAATGGCCCTATGGAAGAGGGTAAGTCTACAATCTAGGTGTCAAATCACAGCTTTCCAGTATCACCTTCTGGACCCAGCCTGACAGGAAGATTCAGAACCACCACCAAAATAGTAGAACAAATAATTACTGACGTAACACCTGTAGAATCTTCTCCAACTCAGAATTCCAAATGAATCTGATTGACCTTCCCCACAAATAATTCAAGTTGTTCACAGTATTTTGGGTTCCTTCACCTGTAGAATAGATAGTTACAGTAGGAGAGTAAATAAGACAGCTTCCTTGAATTCATATTCAAGTAAGAAATGTTGTATTTTTAGTTAAAATAATCCATATTACTTTTGCTTTAAAAGTATTATACGAAAATCTAGTCCAATATGATCCTGAGTATATTTGCTTGGGCTTCATTTATTTCTGAATTGCATGCAGTTTTACATATGGCTAATCAAGACATAAGATGAAAATTGTAAGCTTTTGCACAGTTTCCACTGAGATGTTACTGTTTCTGTATTGTAGATGAGCTATAATCAGAGTTTCCATCTGAATTTAGTAGTTTGAACTGTTCAAAATCACCTACTATATACCCGTTTCTATTTTGACAGTGTTTCTGAAATTACTTTTCCCCCTTCCTGTTTCCTTACACCCTTTTTATTTTTAGTTGTGCACAATTCTGGGCAGGCCCAAGATCGGCCCACAGCCACAGTCTCACCACTGAGAAGTCAGAATTCTCCGTCTCGCCTCCCAGCAACGGTGATCCGATCACACTCAGTGGTTTCTCCACAACATATCCACCACTCTCCTGTGCATGTCATCCCTGGAGCACAGTGTGCCAGACCTATTATTCCTCTCACTTCAGCAGCAGCAGCAATTACTCCTCCCAATGTCACTGCAGTCAATCTGAACGGAGAAGCTGGAAATGGGCCCATCAGTAGCTTGGTGACTTGTAGCCCAACCAACACAGCTTGCAAAACAGAAGAAAGGAAAAATGAAAAGGTAAACGATCACTTTGCAACGTGGAAGAGTAGATAAGTTATGCTGTGCCTTAAAAGAATTAATTAATTGAGTTCATTTGCTTGCTAGATATGTAATAAATTTTCTCTTTCTGTCACAATCATCATTGCATTTTGATGTCAATTTCTGAAGGAACTTTGTAGACCGCATCAAAGGTTTTCAAAGGATATATATATATATATTTCTTAAGTTTTCGCGGGTACTTACATGTATGGTATTCAGCTTTGTTCGGGTATTTTTCCACGTCATTATAGTTGTGCTTTTAAAGTTGTAGC
>JANHFN010008303.1:147115-157522 GCA_032468175.1 Toxicocalamus goodenoughensis
TATTTTAACTGCTGTACACCGCCCCGAGTCCCTCGGGAGAGGGGCGGTATAAAAGCTCAACTAAATAAATAAATAAAAACTAAATAAATCAATAAGTGAGGAATATTAATTTCATCTTTTTGTGAGGAGCTTAGTAATGGAATTACTTGAACAGCTATATTAATCTGGAAGTTCATTCCACATCCATTTGTTCTCATATATATAGTCAAAAGATCCTTTTTAAAAATGTCATGTCCCATCTGGTGCACGTCTGATTCATAGTGAAGAATCACTGCCAATTTACAACATGACACCAGTTACTACTATGTACACCCAAATACTCTGCATTTAGAAGTTTCATATTTCATTCATAAGTATCATATCTAATTACTGGACTAACTCCAAATTACTGCCTTCCTTTATCTTTCAAAATAGACCCACCCAGTCCAGATATAAAACAAAGATTGGGATCCAACTGAAAGAATTAAAGAGTACAAAGGCAAAGTATACTGAATTTTTCTCTTAATCTTATTACACATCTCTTCAAGCATTCTTGCACCATCTGGTTTCAACTCCAGAAATGAATCTCTGGAACAAAAATTCCTCATGAATGGTCATGCAGGGAGATGAAATTAGGAAGAGCCTTCATTACTGTGAAGGAAGATGGCTTGTCCATCTCCCTTGAATGGCCCACAACAGAAGTTGGGAAAGATCTTTGATTTTGTCCTTGAGATATTTCCTAACCTCCTTGTATGTTGAATGAAGCAAAACAACTAGCTTAGTTCAGGCTCCCCAGCTTAAACCCAGCAGAAACTTCCCAGCCCTTCAATACAGGAAGGCTATATAAAAATTTTAATTGCTTACTGTATTTGCATGAAGCCACTAGAAACCGAACAAACTAGAGTACCTTTGTTCCTCCTTCCCCAAAGCTTCACTTTTTTTTCCTTGTCCTTCTTGGCCTGAGAGCTGATCAACAGTTGACAAAACTGACATCTTTGCTTTCAGAAACTTTGGTTTTCAATTTCACTCCTAGAGCTTTCATTGGAATTAGAATTTTTTTAAAAAATGCTTTCATTGTATTGGATATTTGAAATGGAAAAGAAAAGACCTGGAATAGCTAAGACTGATTTTGACACACATTATCCTGTCTCGTGCAAACTCATGTGCCAAATCTAGTCCTACTATTCATTACAAATAACAATAGCAATATACTTTTTGTGATTTTCAAGCTGCAGCTTCTTTGTTCATTGACAAATCAAATACATTGATAAATCAAAACTAGGTTGGTCTTCCAGATAACCAGAATTTCAGTCTCCTAATACTCCTCAGCCTGGGTTAAAATTTACCTCTAATAAATCCAGGCTATGAATTCAGACATTTGAGGTCATGTAAACAGGATTATATGTATGAGGGTTTTTTTTTAAATCTAGGACTGACAAAAAAATCTGGTCTTTCTAGCCAATTCAGAATTGCCCACAGAGTCTGATCAAAAAGATGACATCCATAGTCAAATTTCTGACTATTGTTTATGAAGGGGCATTGCTTGTTAAAAATATAAGCAAGTACAGAGGAAGCCCTTGAAGATTATCATGACCAGAAGCTGCTGTTACCTTTCTAACTCCTGCAACATATAATGCTACCATATCAGCCACTCTGCCCTCAGGTATCTTTCTCAGCATGGCCACGAAATGCTATGACAGGACTTGAGAAAAAGGCAAAGAAAAACATCTGGGTAGCAATGGATTGCATCAGCACTGGTATCTCTCTGTTCGGAGGCAAAAGACAACAATAGCACAAGGATACGTCACCAGGAATGTTAGCTAGTCTGTTTGGTCTGGTTCATGAGAATCAATTGCTACTTTAACATACATCTCTCTCTTTTTTCAAATCAACCTTTATTGTCAGAGTACAACATGTGTACAATGAGATTGGCTGAGCCTCCTTTAATGCACACACCCCCAACACAACTCATAGTGAGGACAGAAGTCCCTAATCCAGATCCAATCTTATTACACCATGTGACCTTGTTGCACAATGTGCCAGCCCCGCAAGTCTATCATACTATGTTGACATGAAGCTATTTTCCGTTCAGAAGTCTGACAGCCACAGGTAAAAACTGTTCTTCAGCCTGTTGGTGCGGCTGATTATGCTTCTATATCTCCTACCTGATGGCAGGAGAGTGAAGAAGTGCTGACTGGAATGTGAGTCGTCCCTGAGCATTTTCCTCACTCTTCTAAGGCAGCGACCCCTAGCAATGTCATCTAGTGGTATCAGGGAACAGCCCACAATGTTTTGTGCTGTGCTCACCACCCTCTGTAATGTCTTTCTATCCATGGCTGTTCAGCCAGCATACCATTTTCATTCTACATAGAATAAAACATATATTTTTAACCAGTATTGTAAAGTACAACTAGAAATTGCAGGAAGATCGACAACACTTGGGGATGGAAAAGGATGTTGGGAAAATCAGAATGGGTGTCTGAGAGGTTGCTAAGAAGATATTTTTCCTAGTGAGAAGATGCTAGAAAGATAGGGGTGTGAGCAGGCCAGTGGGGAAAACTGGAAAGATGTGGTCTGAGTGAGCCAGTTGGAAGAGTCGGCACAGAGAATCAAGACATGTCAGTGGGAAGATGTTAGAAAGATTAGGGGGAGTTAATAGGAGGACACTGAGATCAGGAAAGGTAACAACCAAATTAGTGGTCTAATTTAGATAACAGCCATGTGTGTCCTGCTCACAAGCCTCTGGCAACTTTGTGCGATGAAGCTGGAGTCATTGCTCAGACAGCACCTGTCATCTTAAAGATTTGCATAAACATATCAACAGAACTGAGACAAGCCCCTGGAAGTTTTCCCCTGTGAGAGCTGCTATAGATTGCCATAACCCTGCTCTAGGTTAGGGACTGACATTGCATTAGCCTGGTTTGGCAAATCAGTGGAGCATTCTCCTGAGACTTAAGGGCTAGTTATTTATGCTATGTTTTGAACAAAAAAAACACCAAACAACACAAAGGGATATATATATAGTCAATATTTTTAAGAGACAAAATCTCATTTGTCTCAAGTATGTATGCATATATATGTATCACTTTAAAGTTTCATCATTTGTTCATTGGAAATATGTCTAACTCTTCAGTGGAAATGTTGTTGTTAAGATTGATTTTCCATTTTTTAAGCATTTGGGGAATCTGAATTAGTGTCAAGATTGTTGTATCAATGCAATGCATATCAATTTGAAGAATTCTGGGAAAGAGAAGTTTACACATCGTTTTGCCAACATGATATGGTCCAGTGAACCATGACTAATTTTCTCTCATTTTGTTTATCCATATGGAGTTGCAAGATTAGTTGGCGTCATTCTACCTAAAATTGCTGTAATGTAATAATGCAATTAGCTGACACTTGTTTAAAATAATGCACACATTTATTTACACATGGTGGAAATTAGCAATGCACACTAAATGTAAGAGTGGCAGCTCTGCCATAGGCAATTTGATAGGTAATGTTATCTCAGTGAAACAAGATTCTCATGCCAAACTTTAATCTTTCCGTATGCAGATATAAGACAGGTGACAATCAGATTTGGGAGGATGGGCTTGCCAATTAATTTTAAATAAGAGTATAAATAAATACACGTACGTAATCAACATGAAGTGTATATATGCCACATTATGCCTGCATGGCAAGCTTTGCACGCATACACATAATCTGGCATGGTATACTGATTCTTCTCTGCATTTCCTGCAATGGCAAGGTGGCAATGATGATGGCTAATCCTGAGCAGGTCTATCTCTGGGGCTGCTCTAATGGCTATTGTTGACTCCAAGGCACAGAATAAATCAGTCATAAACATGTTGCTTTGCAAATGGATCTACGGTATCTACTGCAATAAGCTTTTTTTTCCCCCTTTTCTTTTATGGAAGATACCGTGTCGTGGTCCCGTATCCTCCGCAGAGTGAAGCTGAGATTGAACTGAAGGAGGGCGACATTGTCTTCGTCCACAAGAAAAGAGAAGATGGTTGGTACAAAGGGACGTTACAGCGGAATGGCAGGTCAGGCCTCTTCCCCGGCAGCTTCGTGGAGAGCTTTTGAAGGGTTGGGTTGTGGACTTGAGGGACCTCCTGGAGGAAACGCTGGAGCACAAAACCATATAAAGCAGCAACAAATGGAAAGTGCCATAATGGGAGAGAGCCATGATTATGATTCCCAAAGTCTCTTTGATTGACCACCTGGAAACAAAGGGTCGGGCAGCGCTTCCAAATAGTACATACAGCAGTATGTTGGAGTCGTGCCTTCTACATGGAACAGATCGGAGGTGGAGAGGACACACGTTAAAATCCAGCCAGTATATTTCATGTAAATGATAGAGGAATTATGTTTGGAAAAGGAAAGAAAAACATGTTGTATCACTGTAATTTATTTCTCTGAGCTGCAGTGTTCTTATTACTGGCC
This sequence comes from Toxicocalamus goodenoughensis, assembly GCA_032468175.1. Classification (NCBI taxonomy): domain Eukaryota; kingdom Metazoa; phylum Chordata; class Lepidosauria; order Squamata; family Elapidae; genus Toxicocalamus; species Toxicocalamus goodenoughensis. Next base: position 151,544 of record JANHFN010008303.1, read on the forward strand.
TAGGGAAGAGAAAGAGGGACTGGATTTCAAAGAGCAGCCAGCTTGTTGTCTGTCCTCCAAATAATGGGCATATGCAGAAAATATTGCTCATGTAGAAAGAACCAGAAGCCCCAAACATAATTTATTTCCACATATACCTCAAAAATACTCTATTCCATGTCCTCATGACGACATTCCCAGCCTGCCACCACAGCCCAAATTTGGCTTTCGTTGATTTGGTTTGGAAGTGGCGTTTCCTTCCTTTCTCAGTCCAAAGCTTCCCAAGCTGACCACCAAGAGTGACGAGGGGTTGACGCACTGAGAGACAGCAGTCTGCTTAGTTCCAGTTGGCCCAGTAGATCCGCTGCAGGAATGCCTTGTGTAAGATTTATAAGAGATACCAGGTACTTTGCATGTGTAGCCTATTTCCGTGGGTTGTGGGGACTGGATTTGGGAACAGGTCTTCCAGGGAATGGCCATTTCCACATCCAAACCCCAGAACCCTGAAAAGCAGTGGAGCTAACAGGACAGATGGGCTGTGGAGGGATATCTTGCTTTGAGTAGGGAGCTCTGGAAGAAGCTGAGCGAGAAGAACCAGGAGACAAAGAGGGCTGTGGTCAACAGGGAAGCTCTCGCTCATCCCTGGCAAGGCAACATCTCCTGCGCTGGGCATCAAATGCCCTTTTTGCCAGGGGGACACATCACCTGGAAACGAACAGCTCAATTTACTACATTAGCCAAACAAGGTGTGGGAATTTTCAGATGTTGGAGAAAATCTGGCCCAGAGCATTGGGGGTTGGAGCTATGACTGCTGCCAGTAGAAAACAGCCTTCCACCTCTTTTCTTGTCCTTCATTTTGGCTTGTATTTTGTTGCTGGTCCTTGTCTGTGCAGTACTGTGAGAGAGGCAACCCTCTTCCTATGAGCAGAAGACATGGAGGCAGCAGAGGAGCAGGAAAACCGTTGGTCCAAGGAGCTGGAGGGCGAAGGGCCCAGCCTAGATGATTCAACCTATTTAATCCAGTTGTCAGTTGCAGAAACTCAGAGCAGCACCAACGGATCTGGGAGAAGGATCTGAGACTGCAAGCCCAGCTTTCTTTGGACAAGAAGTCCCGTAAAGGCATGCAGAGGGGAGCAGTTTCTTCCTCCACCTGTTGCTTCGCACAAGGCTTGACTGCTTGGAAATCCAATCCTAGATCTTTAAGTCACAGCTCCTATGATTCCCTTCCCTTGGCTTGGCTTGAACCTGTGTGGAAAGCTCCCCCATCATTTACAAAGCCCAGGGCCACAGCTTTCAAAAACCCTGCTTGTTCTTGCCACAAGATTGAGGTTTTGATCTCAAATTCTAGAAGGGGGAAAATAGGAAAATATGCATTAAGCAAAGGGGCCCAAGAGGCTAAGGTGGCAAATGTAAGCACACAAAGCTCCATACTTTCATATATGAGTCAATATAATGCACCTGTATAAAGAGATGGGATTTTTCTCACACAATTGCATGTGCCATCTTGAAGATCCTTCAATCAGGAAGCATTGACAACACAACCATGGCTGCTCCAACGCATCGAGTCTCGCCTTCTTAGCACCTTTTGAACTCAAAACATGTATTTTTGTGGAGTCTCCTAGCTACCATGCAAGTTAAGGAGAAAGATGCAGCTTCTTTAAGGGATTGTCAAGAAGTGTGTCTTCCAAAGGGACTTTTTGTTTCTTTTTCAAAATTCAAGCACATCTTGTTGCTCTGATTGAATTAAGAGCATTTTCTTCCCAACAGAACTTTAATGTTGCCAGTTGGGACTGCTAATAACTGCAGAGGAGAACAAACATAGGATATGGCTGGAGAATAATCCGTCTCCCCAGTAATCCTGATCCAACTCAGGGAATCCACCTTTCAGGCTGCAATCAGATTTTAGAAGCGATGTCTGTTGTTTGCTAAAGGAGACTGTTTTTAAAAAATTCTAGTTGCAGTTCAAGGCAAGAATTCCAAAGAAAGAGATTGGCTACTAAACATTGCTACTCCTCTTTCAATAGCTTTCTTCCAAGTTACAGTGAGGCTTCAAAATTGTTTCCATAGATCAGTCAGAGACTATTTTAAAGCCTCTCCTATTACAGTGAGGAACCATTTCTGGAGGGGTAGGAGTGCAATTCCAGGAAAAGCAGCTAGTTGCACCTGGCCAATAGTTACCCATCCATTTTAGGATCAGCTGTGTCCTGTCTCAATCTGCCTAATAGCATTTCTTCTGCCCAATAAATACCTGTTTCCCATTTCTTCTGCTAAGCCACATTCTTTGCCGAAAGAATATCTGTACATAAACTCAATTTTATTTCTCTAGGAATGTTTTATCAGTTCCAGGAGCTAATGTCAGATTCAACACTGTGGAAATGCTAATGCTTAACCAAATGGGTGGGAAAGTTTTCTGAGATACTGCTAAATACCACAAGGTCCTCTCTCTTACAATAATATGTGGAAGATCTCATGAAAGCATGGTATTCCATCTAGATGGATGGTCATTTCTGGAGAATGGGAAGCTTTTCCAGGATAATTCACTTTAATTGGCTTCTACTTGGCAATAAAAAGGACACTGCAGTCTCCCACAAGCACAGAGCATTGCAATTTTTCTTACTCTCTCTTTTACCATCAAGAGAAAAAGATAACATATGATTTGTTATTGTAAGAAATGTATCATTCTAAACACTATTTAGTTTTGTAACCCAGCTCAAGCTACAACATTTCAGGCAACAGAAGCTGCCTATAACCAGAAACCTAAAGGTGCAATAAATAGGGAGCCAAGAAATAAACCTACAAGTTGGCTGGTGACATTGCTAACATTTTTTTAGGATGTGGAAGAATATTTTTAGTCATGTATGTGCTACATTTCATTTAGATGTCAGAAACATCTCCCAAAATATTCTCATTAAGTTGAAAGGGATAGCTTTCTCCTGCTTAAAGTATGTCCTTTTTGTCATACAATACCTTATGAGTACAAGAGGGATGCAGACCAATATCTATCCAAAATGTAAAGTATATTTGGCTTTGCATATTTTAATGATGTCAGACCCCAAATTAATTGAAACAGCAAGCAAGCATTTGTCTACTACAGACTGATTTCTGATGATATCCATCTTTGGACAAAGGCTCGTGGAATTAGAGCAGGGGTGTCAAACTCACGTCATCATGGCGGCTTCATGTGACATATTGGGACTTTCCCCCCCTTCACTAAACCGGATGGGGTGGGGCCAGCATGTGATGCATCTGGCCTGCAGGCTGCAAGTTTGACATCCCTGAATTAGAGGCTGATCTTTTGGCTGTATGCTACGGGGTAGCCAGTTGATACTTGAAGTGAGAAATGTGCATGTAATTATTTTACAAAAAGTAAAATTCAGATGCAAGAACATAATACTGATATGCTGAAATACTCTAAAAACCCAAGAGAACAAGCAGAGCAAAGCAAATAAGTTCAGCAATATCTAAGTATTTTTCTTATATTCCTTTTCTGTAGTGTAATTGTACAGTACATCTTTATGTACCCAGAGTTGCAGACAGGACAGTCTAAAGTTTTGGCACTTTATCCCTGCCTTCTTAAAACAAGAAATCCTAAGTAGAGTGCATGCCAACATTTTCAGCTGTCATTTATATATTTAAGTCCCTATCTTTTGGAATTAAAAAAAAATACCATGCAGCCCACGATTGCTGTGAGGAATGAACTGTAGCAATAGCATCTTTCTCTCCCTTCCTCCCCTTTTCTGTCCCTCCCTCCCCCTTTCCCTCCTTCCCTCCCCCGGTTGAAGAAAATGGAACCAATCTTCCCAGTTCCAGCCTGAAAACCTCCCTTTGGGTAGCACATTCCATGCAAGGAGCACTTCCAAACCTTCCCTGCTCAAAGCTCAAATAATTTCCAAGATCCAGCCAAAACAAATCATTTTTAAGTCCTTTTGTTTTTAGTGGCATATAGTTTCCATATGGTTAATTTCCCCATCAAACTATAAAAGATCTTAGAGAAAATTAGACATTACAAACATTCAGGCAAGAGTTCAAAAGAGGAAGAGACAGAGAAAGCTGGAAATGAGATTGAAAAGGAACAAATGGAAGGAAAGAGTAATAATGTCTTTCCTTGGGTTCTATTAAATCATAACACTCAACTGCTATGCAAGACTTCACAATTTTGCATGACTGAAGAAATAATGGGATAATTACTTCCTTTCCAACAACTTTGCTACACAACATCCTACACACACAACATACACACTAAAGTGTTTGGTGGTTTTTTTTTTAATATCTGGGGTACTTTGAAGCTGTAAACTACATGAATGATGATTGCAGAATTTAATTGGCAGGAGAAAATGCACCTAATCCCAAGAGGAGAGTCATGGTGAACAGGATGAGTCCAACATGTGTTGACTAGAGGGCAAGTGGAGAGCCATTACTTGCCACTGTCAGATCCCGAATTTTAGGATTCAGAATGCTCTTCACCTCATATTTCTTTGCCTAATGTTATCCTTTTATTGGTCTGGTAAATAATGAGCACATTCCCAAAGCACTGGATTTGGATGAACTACCATTTTGTTTCCTAGAAATATTTATGGGATCTACTTAGGGCAGGGATGTCAAACTCAAGGCCTGGGGGCCAGATCCAGCCCATGGGGTGCTTAGATCTTCTGCCAGTGAAAACGGACCTCAGGAAGGCCATGTAAGCCCCGCCCCCCAAACTCTGTTTTCACAAGTAGAGGGTTATAGGAGGCCATTGCAACCAAAAGCGGAGCTTGGGAGCCCAGTTTTGATGGCAGAGCACTGAGGCCACCACAGGCGCCCCTGACACAAGTGACATTGAGCTGGTCACGCCCACCCCAGCCACGCCCATTCTGGCCCCCCAACTTTGATCCGGCCCTCAATTAAATCAAGTTTGACACCTAGAGTCTAGAAATTTCCCTGAAGATCTCATGGGGGCCAAACAGCTAGCAACCAATGTTTTGTTTTCATATGCCAGAGTCCCATTTTTAAAATTAAAATCTTATTAAGTTGAACATACCAAAACTAGAAGTCTACCAGAATTTATAATGGAAGGGACCAGTATTTGTGAACATCACATTTTGGGTTTTTTTTTCTTTGCTCCTTAGAAAGTCAGTTTTAAGTTTGTAGAGAATATGAAAGGCAATTTGTGATAGGGAAACTAGAGGTTGAATTACTGTTAATGAGAGGGCACACCCATTCCCCCTCAATACAGACAAAGGCTTGTCTGCTGCTAAAATAACTGGCTTAGTAAACATGAGGCCAAATTTATCTAATATTGGCTTCTTTCCCATAGTCAGAAGGTAGAATCGCAGAGTTTTGTAGCTCTTGTAACTGTATATTCATTCAGCTGGCCACCTTGAGTAATGTTTGTGGAAAAAAGAATTGATGTCTTGGTAGAGCTCTTTGGGCAGGGGACAACAGTTACTGGGTGTTACTAGGTGCAGGTGTTTAATGCATAATCTGTGTGAAGGCAAAACAGTCAATAATTTACCTCATCCCAACTTCACCCCCCAGCCAAAAAAGCCCTTCTTCAGAATTCAGTATTTTTAAAAAGAGTTGGGTTACCACCAATTCCCCTCCAGCAATAGGTGCTGCAAGATTCATCCATCACACTTCATCTGCAGATAAAGACCTCCTTTGACTGTTCAATGCTCTGCAAACATGGGTTGCTGGCTCTTAGATCTCTTTCATCATGGTGGCTGGCGCTCATTTCCGGTGGTCAACCAATCCTGCCTAAGTAGCACAAGCACAGAGGCAAAGGCAATCCACAGACTTCAGACAGTGACTTATCTGTCCTTCCATGAGATCTGGCATCTACAGTGACTCCATTGAGAAATATGCCTTCCATGGACTGACAGCATGAGGGGGGAGGGGGGAAGCACGTGCACATGTGTACGTTTCCTGTGACCGAAATCTCAGAAGAAATTGTCGTTGCAGCCTTCTTTTGTAAAAGGCCAAATTTGTTATAATGGGATGGGTGGGTGGGAGGGGGAGGGA
>JANHFN010008303.1:187400-199876 GCA_032468175.1 Toxicocalamus goodenoughensis
CCCCCCCCCCCCCCCCCACCGGTTTAAACTTCTAGAGAAAGTTTGCTGAGTTAAAAGTAGTAAATGTGACTAAAAATGCAGGCAAATAAAACCAAAGTAATACCACTGCTGAAAAAAAGTCTTGTTAGTTGTAGTGTGAGAGTATGCATCCGTATAACCAGGGTGGATAGCTTCTTTTCAATTATATCCAATAAATAAATGATCACATCGATTGTGGGACAGTAGAAGATAGGTTTAACCTTCCTAAACTCTATGTTAAAACAATTCTTTTTCAGAGTTAGAATAATCTAACTGTCCACTTCTCCATTGCTAGTGTTTCATCCTCACCACCCATGCTTTATTTCAGTTAATGGTCAGAATTGTAGTACAGGAGTTTAAATCTTATGGCAGCAAGCATCTTGGAAATCTTTACTGAATATCAAGAAGATAGAAAAAAATGGGTATTTAAGAACACAGGAAATTTTCTTGTATTAACTCACTCTATTTGTCCATCTAATATAGGTCTTGGTGCTCCAAAAACAAGTAGCTTTCTGGATTCTTGGACAGAAGAAAGCTATTTGTTTCTCCTCAGTTATTACTGAGTCTTTTGAATTGGGAACATGTTGATCTATTATTACATTTCGGTTTCGGTGTTATATTTAAAGGGTTCTGAGTTTGTTGGATATAAGTTAATTCATTCGAATCAAAGGCTTAGAATCTATATTGCTATTAAGGCATTGTCGGTTTGTGTAAAATCATGCTATCACTTTCTATAAAATTAGAAAAAACAGAAATATATTTAAAACATCAATGTATTAAACAGCAATGTATCTAAAACTATGTTTTAATCATTCTATACTACAAAACAATATACCTTTCTCTATAACTGGTCTTCCTGCTATCTGGCACCCTAAAAACAAAGGTATACAGGTTCATCAAGGCATGTTACTGTCCAAATAACCTCTTCAAACTCTATACAAGCTTATTCAAAAGTAATCCCTATTGAGTTTAAAGAAATTTGTTTCAAGGGAGTGGGTGTGAGGCTGTGATCTAATTTACCTTATTTTTAAAAAAGAATATTGAGCATTTGGTGCCATAAAAGCTGTAGCATTTTTCCAGTTAAAGTTAAATGAATTCATTTGGCCTATAAAAATATAACTCCCTTTTATAATATTTAAGTTTCTGTTTAACACTAAACAACAAAATGTATTAATAAAGACCCAACCAGTACAGTTGTAGTAGCTATTTTAACCTGCTAGGCAAAATCAAAGAGCTTTGTGGCACTTTGAAATATTTCATGGATTATTTATTATCCTGGGAGAAAAAAAAACACCTGGTACATGTGTTTGCAGAGATTGTAGGGTCTTCTAAATAAAATTGGAGAGGGCTGAACTAAAGAGGACTGTTGTAAGAAACATTCAGAATCTTTTCGTGTCAGGAAGAGGGAGGGTAAAACTCTCGCCATAAGAACTTGAGTTTCAAATCTGGAACCTTAGATAACATTTTGCTCCTAATCAGCAGGAATGAATGCCTTATTTTGTCCACAAATTGCCCTGAGTAAGCACTTACTCTCCATTAAGTACTGAAGTTGGATATGTACATTTCAGGCTGGACACTATCTTACACTGAAATCAAACTAAGAAATTGTTGGCAAATTCAACCCCAATGTCTAGCCAATATATTGCATAGTGCTCATCACACTGATACTTAACATATAGTTAACATATTTTGCAAAGCGAATGCAAAAGAAGCTTCACAGCTATAGAACTACAGGTGTTCCTTGGAAAGAAATTCTATAAAGGGGCTTGGACCTCTACTTCCCATCAGCAAGGTAATTCTTTTCCCAGTGAACAGAACCTGAACTAATTTGGTATAGTGAAAGAAGATGCAAAAAAAATATTACATGGGCTGGGGAGACAGAGAGAGAAAAGAAAACCTAGGAAAAACTATCCAAATGCACCCCTAAGGGCAGTTGCTGCCAACTGCTGGATTCTAAACTCTCTCCCTGCCAGTCAGTTATTAAGAGGCTTTAAAAAAATTCACAAAGCCTTCCCTAACTAGAAATGCTTCAGCAAGTAATCCCCCTTTACTTTGAGAGCTATGGGGGGGAGTGTAAGCTACTTTTGAGTACACCTGTGGTATTAATGGAACTTGTAAAGTAATACCTATATTTGTCCTTCCATGGAAACTGAAGGCGTCATGCAACTTTCATGCATTAAATATGTGTGGTTATTACACATTACAGAAATGCAGTCCGTAGGGCTGATTTTGATTGTTTTTGCCAACACATTTACAGAACTTCTGTTCTATATATGACATATAAGCCCATCACACCATTCCTTTTTTTCACACATAAGCATAGAAAGGGTAGGAAAGCAACAAATAATAACAACAGGAAAGAGATAAAGGTCAAGGAAATGTTACTATACCTAACTTGTGCTTAAATTTATTTAAATTAACTTATACTTAGTAGAGATCCCCATAGTACCTAGTAGCATCTGCACAGATGCTCTATCCTTCTCATTTTTAGAAAACATTCTACCAACTAATATGTCTATTTGCTCACTGTTCAAGTATAATTTGCAATCACTCACTCCATTTCCCCTGTCAAACACAACTACTTTAGTGTTTTGAAGAATTAATTTTCAGACCACCTTCCTCACTGTGTCATATCATCTTTCTATGTTTCCTGCAAATAATTCATATTCTCAGGCAACAAACGCAGCATTATCTGCATACAAAAGTGCATATACATTCACATTCAACACCTCTATTGTCACTTACATTGATCCATAAAAGCATTAAACAACCAAAGGGAAATCATATATCAATTTCTTACTCCCTGCTCAATGCTGAACTATCTGAGTAAGAATTCCATTTATTCTCACACATTTATTCTTACTCCTGTCATATTTTATTCTTATCACATTCAACAAATTTTAATTGCCTGTTTATGCAAACATTACATAGTTGATCATAAACCTTCTCTAAATCAACAAACATGCAATGAATATCCATATAAGGTTCCTGTCAATTTTTATGTTAGGGAATAGTTGCTTGTTAAGTGAGTTGGAAAGGGGAAATGAATGCATAAATTGGAACTGAACATAGCTTGAAGAAATTAGAAAAATTAAAATAGTGGTAAAACGGTGATGATTGAGTAGCTAAAATGGATGATCGCTAATGGTGAAGACAACCAACAGCGAAAGTAAAAAAAGGCATGGACTTTCTGATAGTTTGCTACTAGTTTCCCCAATTATTTGTAGGATAATAAGGTCTTTATTTTCTACCTGTACAGGTAATCCTTGACCTACAACCCCAATTGAGTCGCTCGTGCTGCTTTAGCTGCTCTTTCCTACGAGCAGCCCTGCGCAAATGCGCACTTGGCACAGGTTCCTCGGGAACCTCATCGCTGCTGCCAGCCCCCACAATTTCTGAAGGCAGCAGTCCACTCCCTAATGGTCCTGGCCCTTCATCTGAGTCCTCGCTCTCCTCAGCCGTCCGCACCTGCTGCCAGCTAACCACAACAGGACCAGTTGGAGGAAACTGGTTGCCACGATCATTGTGAAGTGAGAAGCAACAAGAAAACCAATGGCAAAGGCAATGAGCAGGTATTTGGAGTTTAGTGGCTGGATTCTGACCCTCAGCAAAGTGTTGGTAATTTTATCGGTCTGATAGTTCAATAATAATCCATGAAATATCTAATTAAGAAATTACTTTCTGCTGGGTTGCCCAACAATAATTGAGATTTTATTTAAGCACTACAATATCTTGAAAAGGTCTATCTTGATTTATCAGAGATACCTATAGGCACCAGTAATGGGACAATTCCAGACAGTTAAAATTAATACCAAAGGTTTCCAGTTTATTCAGTGACTGCTTCAACTTGTTCAGATTCTGAAGGCTATCAGCAGAATAGCTTCTGTTTTAGGTATTAGTACAAAAAAACAGAGAATATAGGTTGTCCTTTTTCAATGACTGGTCCTTTTTTGACCGGTCAGAGTTATTATGGTCATGGGATCCCAGAATCTTTATCATATTCCTTTCTCTCTTTTTCTTTTTTGTTGCACTTTTTATTCTTTCTTGATATTCTTTTTTTCTTTCTTTTAGCATATTTTTTTTCACTAGTGTAATCAAAATCCTTAAAAAATATATGCAAAAAGGAAGAATGCATACATGACGTATCACAAAAATGAATATCCCCTCAAAATTATGAAATGTTTTAGTTATGTCCTCCCTAAAACAAGAATACAATTGACCCATTTCACAAGCCATTCTTGACTAGAAGATATCACTGATCCTAAAGTATCACCTCCAGTTTAGAGGAAGCCAGTACTCTCATAGAACCACATTAAGCAACAATACTCAGTTCCAAGTGAGTCACAGCATTAACTATTCTTACAGTCCAAATGGGGTTACCCTTCAGAATGGTTGTAGCTTTGCTTGTTTAAATCCATCAAGGGACCAACAAGTACTCCTCCCAAACAAATGCTTCCTAATATTTGCTCTGTTGCAAACGGTGCTGCCATATATCTTGAATTTTTGTTTGGCAAAGAGTTTCAGATTTCAGTTACACAATTATTTTAAATGCTTCCTTTCCATTGGCAATTTAACAATTTGAAAAGTCCCTGTCCTCCCCTGCTGTTACAAATAAGGAGTTGTTAAGAATAAAGAGAGTGAATACATTCTTATATCACTGAAATATGGAATTATTTTTTAATGTACTTACCTAACAGGTTTGTTTTCTGGACCAGTGTCTCGGAAACCCATTTCTTCCAGTTTGCATCGTCGATACAATTCATAGTGACGCATATGAGTCTGTTCCCTGAGATCTTCCATGTTTGTACAAATCAACATTTCCCGAAGTTTCACGAAATCACAGTGGTTCTCATTCTCCACTAAGGAAGGAAACATAGTACAAGTAGCACTTTTTTAGAATATATTCAAAACAAGTACATATAGCAGAAGAACAGCTTTCTAAAAAGCTGTTTATGCAAATAAGCATCATACATGTCAAAGGGACTACCTCCCTGCTTAGCTCTTATTTTGCGATCTAAGCAGAGTAATCCCCATTCCTTAATATGGTATAACTAGGGCTAATCTTTGAACAATCCTGAATATAAATCTCCCCTCCTCTCTCTGTGTGTAAAACCTATTTTGTATTAGAAGTTTAGCTTTAGGAGTCAGTTTTAGATAAACTAAGATAATTTTAAATAAATAACATTCTATTTCTTAGTTTTACAAAGTTTATACTGGCTACAATAGTGGTAAACAATATTCAGTACTATCCTTTTAGCGTGTCTTTTATATGTGCCCTTCCTCTTTCACTTTTAAACAGTTTTTCACTGTTTTGGTCTATACTGGTTTTTGACCAAAATAAACTTTGAACTGAACTGAATAAGCATCACAACTGGAAAGAAAAAAAAGCTAATGATGGCAATCTGAGTAAACAGAAGATCTACAAGCATTCTTCACTCAATTGTTCCCTAATTTTTTTTCCTCTCTCCTATGCCAGATATTTCAAGGATGTTCTAATCCTTAGGAGGAAAATTTTAGGTGGAATGGAAATGGGGAAAAGGATGAAAAAATATTTCAGTGCAGGTGGCATCCAGCGCTGCTTCCAACTTTCTTAAAAGCTATGTAAATAAGCAAGTCTTGCAAATGTTACATCCTTTTTAAAATTATGCAAAACTTTAAGGCAAAAATAATACTGATACTTATTTCTTTGGCTGATAATGTCATTAATATTTAAATATAAATATTAAAAGTGATATAGTGTATCAGCTTCTGTCTAACACATGTTTAAATGGATGTCAATAATAAGTAGTTTAGATCTGCAAGTAGACAGCCCATTTGGTAGAGTGTTGGATAGAAGTAGAGGAAACTGTGCCTCTGACTATGCCTGGAAGTGAGCTTGGGGACTGCACCAATGCCTTTTTCTCAGCCCTAGAAAAAAGGCAGCAATGGAAGCTACTTTGGAAAATTCTGCCAGGAAAAACTGCAGGGACTTGTCCATGTTGTCCTCTAAAGTCAAGACTAAAGTGAAGGCTTTCTATAATTTTTAATATAGATCTTAAATAGCAATAGTAGTATCACTTAGATTTCTATACCACTTCACAGTGCTTTACAGTCCTAAGTGGTTTACAGAGTCAATATATTGCCCCCAACAATCTGGATCCTCATTTTACTGACCTCAGAAGGATGGAAAGCTGAATCAACCTTCACCCGGTAAGAATCAAACTGCTGGTAATCGGCAGTCAGCAAAATTAGCCTGCAATATTGCATTCTAACCACTGAGCCACCACAGCTCTAAATAAAGCAGCATTCTTTCATGGTGATTTTTAAAAAGGTCTAACTACCAAAAGTAATTTACTAACTCGTAAATTAATGTGTTGTAGATTGAAAAGACATATCAGTGAGGCAGAAGTTGTTATCCATAGAGTTCATCTTGGTACTTCTAAAACCTGATAGTTTGCATTAGATCCAGATTTAGATGTCCCACTCAGTCACTATGTCATGTTCAACCTTCATTCTCTTTATCTATCTTGCTATATAAGAGGATAAAATGTGAAGAAGCATAAAATGAACTATATATAATCTTCTGAAGAAATAAATAATTAAAGATAATAAAAAATGTCAACATGTATGAAACCAGTTTTGGAAAACTCTGGGATAAGTGAGCTTTGATATCTGAAGATTTTTTAAAAAAATAAATAAAGCAAATGGCAATTCTACAATTCACACATCTGCTTACAAAATAACTACTTATCATTCTCAAAATGGTATGCTTAGAATTACGGTCCAGGATTTTATTTACAAGTTGGCTTATAGTACTGTATATGAATATGAAAAAATGTTGACTCTATTTCTGGAATCCATTAAAAAAAATAGTGGAAGTAGACCTTTAACCAAAAATTTAATTCTGGGTGAAGAAGAGTCTAAACTCTTGTTTACCTTGCACAATGCCCCAAGGATACTGGCGAGCCTTTACAACTTTGTTACCAATCTTTAGCTCTTCTGTACTCCCCACTACAGCAAATGGCAAGTGTCCCTGAGAAACAGATAATACAGTAAATGGCACAGATGAAACTAGAATAAAACAAAACCTGGGCATGTTAACTAATTTGTACGTATATTTTATAATGGCTGCTATTGCATGTAGTAACCAAAACCTGAATGGGAACGGTTCCCTCATGGAAACTTGGCCATTTGAGTTTCAAGTTTGACATCAGCCGCAACCTCAGGTCAGGGGCAAGGGAGGGGCTAAATTTACCTGGGAACCCTTTTAGCTTTCAGAAGAGTGGGACATGAAACCTGGTTTATGAACTTGGGAAATTTTTAGGGAACACATAGGCTGATCCTCAGCTGTACACCTGATCCTCTGGCTGCTGAAGCAAGGATCTAATTTTATAAATTATTTAGATTTATTAAAATCTCCAGTCGAAACGGGAAGATCCTAAAATTCCTATTCCTAGAGGGCAATAGTTCTGTTTAGGCTATTTCTAGGGATCTAACTATACTGAGAAACCAGTTCCTCACCTTCTCAGGCTGAAACTTAAGACAGGACATTTTTTTCACAAATCTCATTTCAACTTTAGCAGATATAAATAACTGAAGCTGTCAACCAATGAGTTGAAAAATTATGAACTGTCGAGACACTAGTGGAACGATCTGGGTTATTCAAGCAGCAACTCCAGAAACACTAATATAACTGTTCCAGGATGTCAACTGACTTCTGATAACTGAGAAGAATATGTCTGAAAACCAATCTTACTGCCTGGAAAAAGTATAGCTGTAATAGGGTAGACTTCCTATGTTAGCATCACACTTTCAAAAATGAAGCTATTCTGCCAAATCTTTGCCCAAATTTTGAACTGGTCAAGAGTCATTGTGCTTCTAAAACTGGTAATTTTTTCCTCAAAAAGGAACTGCCTCCCATATAGATGACAGTCCCTTGTCAAATAATTTTTGATGTAAGGTGGTAGAACTTTCACACTGTCACTATAGTAAAAGGAGACAACTTTGGCTGAAGGAAGGGCAGGGGTTAAGTGCTATATTAGGTTTTGTATTGCATTAAGGCCTCATACTAGAATATGACACATCCAATAGGGAATGCACACATCAGAAGACATAAATTAATATTTAATACATTTATTACATCAGTAAAATATACACTTAATTTCTCACACTTTCATAGAACAGATTTTAGATATTTATAAAAATAAAAAGGAGCTATCCTCAGCAGAAAGATTGAAAAGACCTAGCCCTAAAGTGTTTAACAACAAATCTCTCTTTTTCTCATTCTATCTAACTATCTATCTATCCATCCACCCATTCACATCCATCCATCTATCCATACTGCAAGTGCAGGATCTCTTTTTTTCAGATCAACCAACTGTTGATCCATTGGTTGCAACAGAAATTGAGCAATTGGCTTGTCAGATAATGCCAGAGCCTGCCATCATAGGCTGAGATAGACTGACTTCCCAAAGTCACTGGTTGTTGGCTTTCATCCCTAAAGCAGGACTATAACTTACAGTCTCCTGATATCCAGTCTGGTGCCTTAACCACTAGACAGAGGCATGGTGGTTTAGAACAAAAAATTAAACACCTGCAATACAACATAAAGAAGAAAATATCCATACTAATTTCAGGCTCATGATTAAGGTAGCCACTCAAAAACTCTCTTCAGCATCAGCACTCAAAGGAACTGAAATCTAGAATGTAAAGATGGCTTCTAGCAAAATTTTAAATACATAGAGACTCTTAAGTGCCACTAATGCAAATTCAATTCAGATTTCACATATGAAGATTGTGTTCTACAAAGAAAAACACACTTATGATGGAATGCTTTCTGCTACAATGTAAAATGTAATTGATGAACAATCCAGAAATGAAAATCCAGAATTTTGGAAGAAACACGGCAGCAGCAGTTCCCATTAAAATGCTATCCTTCATTTAAAAAAAAAAGAAACTTATTGCAGACAATGAGTGTCTAGTTTAAATACAGTAACTTTGGAAATATACTTACATTCATGGTAGCATTAATTTTAGCAATGCTTTCATCATCTGTTGGAAACTGGTATATTTGAACTCCATTACTGACCAGCTCACTCATGATTTTGATCTTAAATTTCTGCAGTTCAGATTTGGAAATTGTGTCTGCTTTGGCTATAACTGGAATAATGTTCACCTAATAAAGAAATCAGATTGCTATGAAATATGCAAAGATATCAAAATCCTGAAACATTATTTGAACTTTTGAGATACCAGTTACTATCACTGAACAGGTAAATTGTTTTTATACTGCACAATATACTGTCTTTTTAGAGATACAAGATAAAGCTATAATAACCTGGACAATTTTCACCCTTCTGTATAGTCCATTTAGCCTTTGATTCACCATTAAACTGATCAGGTATATTGCAGAATATTTTAATATGAATAGATAAAGGTTCTTTAATAAATATGAAGTATCATATTCCTTAGAAATAATTAAGAACTTTTCCTTTAAAGAAAGAAAAAGTTACTGTTATCAGAATGAATTTGTATTTCCTACATTTTCAAAGAGAAAGATAACATTATTTTGGGACTGATTTCATATGAAACACGTTTTTTTAAAAAAGTATTTACATGTGCCCCAACAATCTGCATTAGATTTCTTAAGTTTCTTTTGATTTCTTCAATTAAATGCTAAGCAAGCTTGAATATCTGTGAACAGACAATATTTTAGAGCATTTGAAGGAATACTGACAATCCTACTTTGATACGTGTATGATTAATGCAGAAAGGTGGCTTTCATGTCTTCTTGCCATTTTGTTAAAGAAATGAGTATTGCTGCTTTGTGGTAAAATGATCCTTTTGTAGTTACTGTATCAAGGCTTGTAGATGTTTTCTCCAGACTCAGCTGCAAGTTAAAAATCAGATCTGTCCTCGTCTTTTTAAAACCTGACTTTCCAGCTAATTAACAGTCTTTTATGATAACTTGTCTCTGCCATAAGAGTTTCTTTAATTTCATTATGTTTGGTAAGAACTGCAAGGAGAACTACATCAGTGCAAGGAATGGATGGAAATATTTAACAAAACACCTAGAAATGGGAAGTTAGATGGAGGAAATAATCCAACCCTAAAAGTGCTAAACCCAGATCCCATTCTACCCCATTTTATCACTCCATAGATCATTAACAATGAGCATTCTACAGCCAATTTAGACTATCAGAAAATCAGATTCCTACACAGTTTTTGGTTTCAAACTTGAACAATATCTTCAAAACATAAACAAATGCCTTAAAATTAAATTATTTTTGCATTACACTGATAAAAATAATAATTTAAGAAAGTATGTTTGAAAGCTGAAGAGACCTATGTCAAATACATAATTTCTCTATCAACTCGTTCACAACTGTCTTTCAGATATGGGTGTCTAAGCTATCTATTCTCGTGACATCTTCATTAGCCTTAGTCCATATTCAACAGACAAGAGATGAATCCAGACAGATTAACGTGATGAGTAGCAGTGATTTAATAAGGAGTTCACTTTGTTCAGATGACCACCCTAGAGTTTTAGTTAACCTGCTTATTCAGTTCAGCTACTTATGATAATAAATAGCAACCATAAAAAATTGCTGAAGCAGTACAAATTAGGGTTTAAAGAACTCCTTTTTTTCATTCTCTCTGAGGTGTACTTCTATTAATGATAGTTAGCCTTAAAAAGATAATGAGCAATTGCTTTAAATAGCATGGAACATTTTACTTAATAGAATGGCAGCACAAAAATTATTTCACTGCTGAAAGCACTTATAGAAAGCCTAGTCCAAAGTAATATTTAGATCCATACCAAATCAATATAGACTTGAATACAGAATTCATTTCATAGGAAACTAGACTCTAATTGGAAGGGACTTCATGGTCATCTACTCCAACCCATCCTTGATAGCTGTTGAGATCCAACTTAAAGCGGAGAATTTACTACTGTATTAGGCAGACCATTTTTTTTACTGTTAAAAATTCCTTTTAATATTCAGCTTGAATGTCTTTTCTTTCAATTTCAATCTTAGCCTCACTTTCAAAACAAAATAGACCCACTCCCTCTTAAACATGACTAACTTCCAGATTTATATAGACCATGATCATATCTTCCTTCAGTCATTATCGTTACTTTAGAAGTCCTAATTACAATTATAGACAATTAATTAGAATATAATTTCAGCACATGCCTCTAATTATGATAATGTAGCTACTTGATAGCAATGCTTCCCATTTATTTTTTATACATTTTCCCCTCTCTGCCCAACCTGATTAAAGCTTGCTTTTGCTTTTCACTACAATTGAACTTTGCAGTATATCGAAACCCATCCAGGTCTGCACATTGTTACTTTTAGAAGCAACTCATACCTTAGGTCAAAACATAGTTAATTTTTATTTTTTTGCTTGAAATTTAGATGTGTTTTAGTGCAAACAGAGAATATCCCTACACAAATATATCAATATCTAAACAGAAATTGATGTTGACTAGCTGCCATGACATTAGTATTAATTAACTTATGTGTTCTAATGGATACTACTGACCAAATAAACCCACAAAAATAAATTGATATTTTTAAAATTATTTTCCCAAACAGAAAATATCATCCTATATTTCCTAATAGCAATCTTAGGTTGCAAATTTATTTAGCAAGTTAACTTACACCACTGGGAACATACAGACTTTTGACTAGATTTTGCCACAAACACCAATATCTTGTATCATCCTTTTCTTATTTCATAACAAAATAAATTTATTCTTGATTTTTTTTCCCCAAATAATTGAATGCTCTTACTCAGTTACCAATTCATCAAACTGAGATAACATTTATTTTTACTAAAATTTCCTTTGATGCTACAACAATAAAAACATATTACATTTTAAAATATTACTTTGAATATCTATGTTGGAGAGAGACTGGCTAATCCAGGTGGAGGAGTTAAATGGGGAATTAGACTGGAATCCCTTTGTGGGCACATGATGGAGAAATCTGACCACTGCGCCACTGAACATTAATTTTACTCAGGTACAAATTCTTAGTCTGAGAAGATTCTTGTACATGGACTTGAGCAATAAAACAGCTAATTGAACACTTGTGTGACTCTAGTTGTTCGTACCTTACACTATTACAATAGTCCTCAACTTACCATCAGTTGTTTTACTACTGTTCAAAGTTACCACTGAATCTATGTGGTGTCATGGTCATGTATCAAAATTCAGGTGCTTGATATTTATCATGGTTGCAGCATCCTGAGGTCACTTGATCACCATTTACAATCATCCCAAGGGGCTTCCAACAATCAAAATCAATGGAGCCAAATTCATTTAATGACCATGGAGATATACTTAACAGCCATGACAAAAAAGGTTATTTATTTATTTTATTTATTTATTTATTTAAACTTCTATACCGCCCCTCTCCCGGGGGACTCGGGGCGGTGTACAGCTATTAAAAAGCATAGAAAAATACAAA